>DWPA01002154.1:0-16400 GCA_018251375.1 Calpodes ethlius
CACCAGTTAACAAATGCAATATTTTTTTTCGTCCAGTTAACAACTAATTTTACAAGTATTTATAATACAGATTAAATTTATACATGTAATATATCGGTGTTAATGTTATTTTATATCCTATCGGTTGCGGAAGGGGTCGCACATAAGTTTAAAGGAATTTCCGGCCAGTAACAAAAGGGTTTAGAATCTCGTCTGAGAATGCTATGCAATGTTTGAATGAGAATGAATGAAAAACGTAACGGAAGGAAACGGAAAAAATGGAAGTAATGGGGACGAATGAATAGAACCAAATTATGGCCAGTTCTTTAATATAGGAAACATGTGCAACTCTAAGTCATACACGTCTTTAAAACTATTTAATTCTTATATCATAAAAATGAATGATTCAAATTAATTTCATAGTGGAGGCTCATGAGTCAACTCTTTCTTTCTTTCACTGTTCTCTTCTTTCTTTGCTGGCGACGCATCGGTCATGCCTTTGGTGTCGCTGATGTTCACGAGCGAAAATAAATACTTACCAGTAAGTGGATCGCTAACTCGTTTATCGGTTATTTACATAAAAAAAGGGTTTTATAAAGATTAGTATTATAAAAACCTCCATAGACATGTGAATAGTCCTATAGCTGGTAGACGTGACAATGGTGATGGTGCGCAGGTGGGTGAGTCAGTGGAGATGCACTGCGAGGCGCAGGAGGCGGAGGGCACGCAGCGGCCGAGCGTGGCGTGGCGGCGGCGCGACGGCCTGCCGCTGCAGAAGAGCCGCGTGCGGGCGCTCGGCGGGAACGTCACCATCGACACGCTGCGCCGGCAGGACTTCGGCATCTACCAGTGCGTCGCCTCCAATGAGGTAACACACACACTCACTTACACACACACATAAATATACTGAGAAACAGTATTACTTACATATTGAGGTGTACTACTTCTCTACTAGATGTTTTTCTCTCTTGACACGTGTAATATTAATTAGCGACTTAGTTAATTTTCGTAATAATTAAAATAAATATAATGTATTAAAATTTTGGACATATCAAAAACTTACATAATTATAAATTGTATTAACGTAGTGTACATCACCTATACTTTGACTGTTGACATTATTATTAGGTATTACTAAGTACCTATATAATTTTTTTATTCCTTAGCAAGAGAGCTGTGGTCATTAGGATTGTTAGTGCAGGTTGAAGCTATTAGTGAATACCTAAAAGGAATCATCCATTTAATAATCAATAGTTTTTTTTTTTACTCGAAGTTGGTCACAGATGCGTTGCTACCCATTCACATAGGGCTCATGTATATATGAGTGTAACATAGAACAAAGCAGAACAATTACTATAAGGTAATTAGTACAAGCCAGAAATAGGTATGGCGATGATACCTATAAAGTCAAACCGCACATGAGCCCTACCATGTAAAATCCATAAAACTTTGAAGATATCACGTCAGCTATTTTTTAATTGCAATATTTATTTCACTTGCCACCTCCGTATTCATTTTTAAAAAAAGAATACTAGTCGTCATTAAAAAGTTATCCCACACATACCCACACCCGTCTCTTTATACTTATCCGGTGACCACAGGTGGCAACAATAGTGGCGGACACGCAGCTGGTGATCGAGGGCACGCAGCCCCACGCGCCGTACAATGTGTCGGGGACCGCCACGGAGTTCCAGGTGACGCTGCGCTGGCAGCCGGGGTACGCGGGAGGGCCCGACTACAAGCAAGACTACACCATCTGGTACCGGGAGGCCGGCTTCTCCGACTGGACCAAAGTGCCTGTCACGCCGTCGGGGGCCACCTCGGTATGTTTAGGTTAAGGGTCAATTCCACCAGATACCAAATGAATCGTTTATTTAATTATTTTCTGTACTAAACATATAACATATCTTTTTTTTTATTTAGTCTTACAAACTTACATTGCAATTAATACAAACAGGTACACTTCCCTTCACAGTGAAATAGCGAGGCGGCGTGCAAGGATTTTCCTTTCCATCAATAGGATTACGACATTATACGAGGCTAGTGAAATGAAGTAAAGTAATCCTATTGGTGGATTTTTCCTCACACACCGCTTCGCTACTTCGCACATATTTAGTGGAGTGATTCTCGTCTCACTGCATACGTCCAAAACCACACCACAAAATCGCCGTGTCAATGTATACTAAGAGTCTAAATGACTAAATCTCTTCATTCTTCTGACTCTTTCCGACTCCAGCAAAAAGGTGATAGCTAGTCAAACAGACCTCACGGTAATATAACTAAAATATAATATCAACGAATTACTAACAATAATGACTTACCTTTACCCAGGTAACAATAAATCGTCTTCAGCCGGGAACCACGTATGAGTTTCAAGTGAACAGCAAGAACACCATCGGAGAGGGGATGATGAGCAAGGCCATTACGATACGAACATTAGGTAAGGATTCATTGAAATGTAAATGAACATGAAATTAATGTAAATTCGTGCGTTTTAATTACGTTTGGTGTTGGGATATTGGGGTTAATTTTTCTTCAAGGTATTCTATCTAACACCTGATCTGTTATGTCTTTGTCTGGTAAATTGGTTGTAGTTATCTATTTAAACTATTGCAATTATATATATCTCATGGACTTGCACAAAATTGGTAACGAATGAAGCAAATAAGTTAATTATCATAATATACAAGTACTTATAGTATTTTAAAAATATATTAATGTAATACCTAAAACAGGTTTATTAAGAAACATATCTTATTTATTAAGTAAAGTTGAATAATCAATATATTTTTAATTCTATAAAACTGATTACTAGGTATTAAATTTGTAGTAGGACACTCGTTATTGAGTACGGAAATCTATTTCACCAGACCTGGAAAAGAAGAATTGCATCAAGAAGCAAACTTAGTGTCTTCTTAGGTGCATATAATATGTACTTACATATATACTTGATCCAAAAACATTATACAATATAAGTTAATATATGTCAATATATATCCTGAAGATGACAGCAGGTATTCGCTGGATTCAGAAGGCCCAGAATCGGTCTGCTTGGCGCAAATTAGGGGAGGCCTATGTCCAGCAGTGGACCTTCAAAGGCTGATAGATAAATTGATAGATGAATGCAATATAACCTTGATTTTATTAAATTAAAGGTTGTATAACTTGACATTTTTGGAGTCAATTGTATCGGGTAACGTATTCTATTCTAGAATCGTCCGATCGAACTGAGCGACCAACGTCCGAAAGCTCTGGGTGTAACGTTAACCACCTGTCTCGTTCTAGATGTAGGCGCCAAACCGAAAGCGATCCACACAACCGCGGTTCCGGACGAAAAGATATTTCAAAACGCGCCCGAAGGCTCCGGTATATAATTGTAGCATTTGTGTATCTATCGTCATCTAGTCTTAGCCTAATCAGACCCCCATATTCATAAACAATACTGTGAGGTATCATAGTAAAATAGAAAGAAGGAATCAATTGTTCATATTCCTATCTTTATCTTTGGCATCGTTCAAGAAACTGAAGTGAAGTAGATGGGTATACAAACAATCGATTCTTCTCTCTGATTTCTATTTTACTGTGAGATTTCATAGTACTATTTGTGAATAAGGGATAAAAGAATAGTCATTACGCTTCTTTGCACCTTAGTTTACGCTCGTGTCACGTTTACTGCACTTATAGCCTCGCATGTGCTTTTAAGTAACCTATTGAAATAATATGTAGTGTTGTCCCTCTCTGTGCTGTATTATATTTACCAACTAGCTCATTATATTTAGTATTGTCTTGTCTTATGTATCACTCTTAGTGAATAAACCTGTCTCCGTCTACACAAAGCTCGTTGAACGAAGTTTTTTTTTTCTTTACATCCATCGGACCTAATAAAACTGTAAAATATTTGCAGTTTAACAAAAAAAAAGATTGAATTCATCCATGAACATTTGTATGTTTACTCAAGTGACTTAAATCTGCTGCGTCCTCAATTGATGCACGTCGTTATTGATTCTGTCATCTTCTCACTTTGGTTATCGTTGCATTAACTTGCACATTGTACACAAAATCTTTTGTAGCATCAGTAAACCCAGGCATGCTTGAGATCTATACAACGAAAGTCAAAATATGAAATGACAAGTGTATCTAATTAATTAAGGCTCATACCTCAGGATGCCATGGCAAAATGGTTGGTAACCCTAGCCAAATATTTGGTATTGAAGTGACGACTAACGTACTAGCGACGTATTAGCTTCCCACTTATATTACAGTACGTACATTTAGCTGTGCACATGTACGGTAATATCGCCACAGAGGTTGCGAGGTACGGCTTTAAAGTGGTACTTGTTAGACAATATAAAATAACGTGTATATCGATGTAGGTCCAAAGTCGGGCCCGCCCCGCAACCTGACGGTGACGGAGGTCCACAATGGGTTCCTGATCACGTGGCAGGCGCCGCTGGAGCGCGCGCAGCTCGTACAGTACTACACCATCAAGTACCGCACCGACGCGCAGTGGAAGACACTCAACCGCGGACAGATACGGCCTGAGGAAACCAGCTATTTAGGTACGTGTTAACTTAACTTGACCACTAAAATTTATAATATCAATATATTATTATGATTTTTCCTTATCTCTGTATGTCTGTCATGTTTATAACGACGTCTGTAAACTTCTCTTTTCCCTCTAAAATAGAACAGAAAAAAGAAAATATAGTAAACAAGAAACCTGTTACTCCGCATTTCAGTAAAAAACTTAGTCGGCGGGCGCACGTACTACTTCAGAGTGTTAGCGAACTCGGCGACCAGCTACGAGAGCTCGGACGAAGTGAAGTTCCCGGTGCCGGCGCGGGTGAAGCACAAGGCCATCACCGCGGGCGTCGTCGGCGGCATCCTGTTCTTCATCGTGGCCATCATCCTGTCGGTCTGCGCCGTCAAGATCTGCGACAAGCGCAAGCGGCGCAAGCAGGAGAAAGGTGGGTCCGGCGACGGAGGCCGCCGCCCGCCACCGACCTACGGCCTACAGACCTCTTGCCTACTTACCTTCACCTTAAACTGACAATCTTTGAAGACATGGGATTGACGTTTCCCGCTAGTTTCACAGTTCAGATAACGTCCGACCGGCGTTACCATATTGTCGGTGAAAAAGCTACACTTAATCATCATGATTATTTTAAATCACATTTTTTAATCTACCTAATTTTTAATACACCCTTGTGCCGTTTTTTGAATGCTTTTAACGATTTTCTAATCTATCAACGCATGTTATTTTATCATTAGTATCAATGTTTTGTTAAAAATATGCCTGTTTGTTTCTTACTCGATAGTTTTGAAACGAACTTGCGAACTGATTTACCATCGCATTTATTTTTCACTTAAATGTTTTCTTTCTGTCTTTCGTAATTTTCGTGTTGTCTTCGTGCTGCTTTATGGCTGTAACAGATTCACTATATAATATACAACTATTCATATTACACAATGCAATTACCTTTACAGTAGTTAGTGTTACATTTATTTTTTTATGTATATTGGACGATATAAAATTTTATCCATATTTTTCTAAAAGTATTTTTATTCTCTTTGATGCCTTTACGTTTGAATAAAATAAAAATTTCTAAGACAAAAACATAGCGGTAATACCAATATAACATACTTATAATGACAAGCTTAAAAGGCAAGAAATGACGTAGCTTAGGAACGCAAAGCTCTGAGATTTCTTATGAAATACATCGTCATCGGCCAAGTAAAAATCTCATAGCTGTAATAATGCTTAACTTGCATGTAGACCAAATAAAATGCTGACTCTTTAATTATCATGACCAAATAGCACACTCTAAACAGTAGCTGAGCTTTTTTTCTTCTTTCCTCTTTCTTCGTTGGTAACGTAACGGTGATACCTTTGGTATAACTGAGGTCCGTTGACGACGGAAGCCAGTTAAAATCCAGTGGATCAGCGCTTTTTAAAACAATAACTATACTAATGACGCGATCATTTACTCCTTTACTGAGTATTGACTACAGGGTTCTTAGATTGATCGCGTGATATTTTTTTAAACATGCGCTGAGGATTCTTTCACCGTTTCTTCTTCTCTGCGTTAGAAAACCTTTCCAAAAAGTAAAAAAGAAATCCGTGCATAAATATATTACTGATACGTATGTAAATAAGTGATTTTGAATAATTAAATATAATCGCAAAAAGCTATATGATATGTATATTGCATTACATTAAATGTTACATGAATATTGCATTTTCGATAGCAGGTTAGGATCACCAATAAAATGAGGTTCCTAGCACGCTACCAAATATATTTAACTATATATGCCAGCTTTACTCCACTCACGCTCGGTCCTATGCTTTGCTTGAAATTTGCGTAATGTAATTTCCCGCTGTCCACGCGACCTCGCTTGCTAGAAGCTATCTCACCCTAGGACTTAAAGATTGCCCAACATAAGGTTTTGATCAAACATATAACTGAATTAAAAATCAAAGACGGGTTCCTACAGAAGTAAACAGACTCCTATCGCCAATCATTCTAACCTGCCAGGCTCTTCCGAAGGCCTGCCCCGTGGCAGCGCGTGGCAGGCGCTACATGATTTTGTCGCGATGTTTACCCTAAATGTAACTGAATTTTCTATTAAATGATTTCGACGTAAACTCTTCTATTAGTTCTTGAAGAAATAAAAATGTCGATCAATCGTAATTCAGACGTCTCTTAAATGCATGCACTACTTTTTGTTAAACATCCAATAATTTGTTTTCGCAAGGCACGTGTTCATGCGCTTTAAAGTTGACAATATGGTGGGGATACTGGGGAGGGTGTAGTGGGGTGTGGTGGGGGTGTGATGGGTTACGGTGGTGGCGGGCGGCGGCCGGGATCACGAGGGACACGCTTCACTGCGTTAATGATCAGAAATTATCCGGTTGCAGCATACAACATGGTAGCCGCGCGACTCACCGACCTGCGCGCCGCAGACAGCACTCAAGTGCCTTTTAAAAAGTAAGTGCAAATCTTCCACCCCTGAATTAAATTTGATCGTTTGACTAATTGACTTTTCTCTCTTCTGGCCTTCGTACAATAGGAAGTCAGGTCAGTGACGAGTTTTTATAATATTCCATGCATATTCCTCTGTACTTGGTATCGAAGTATCGTCACCACTACAATGTTATGTAATTGTTTGACGGCAGATTTAGAGAACGCGGAATATCGAGTATAGTACAATGTTTGCGGTTCACCGCTAATTGGATCTGGCCGGCGTCGCGGTGCGGCGACGAGGCGCGCTACTGGGGAGACTGGGGCGGAGCGCCGCGCGTGTCGCCGGCGCCTTCCGTCTCGTCCGCGCCCTCCGTCTCGCCCGCGCCCTCCTCCTCCGACGACGGCGGGTTCCTGCCGCGCCTGCGTGCCCCGTTGCGCCCCTCCGCTGCGCCACCGCTCTTCCGCGCCTCCTCGCCTG
Source organism: Calpodes ethlius (assembly GCA_018251375.1). NCBI lineage: Eukaryota > Metazoa > Arthropoda > Insecta > Lepidoptera > Hesperiidae > Calpodes > Calpodes ethlius. Next base: position 7,423 of record DWPA01002154.1, read on the forward strand.
CCCTCACGCTACACTGGCCCCCCTGGCCGCCGTGGCCGCCATGGGCCCCCGCCTGGACGCCGTGGTCGCCGCTGCACATTTCGGATCTCAGCTCGGTTCCGTTCCCCAGCTCGGCGGACGGCTCATTTCCGACGCCCCCCTCGTTCCGCCCGCGCTCACCACCGCTCCGGGTGCTCGCCGGAGCGCCCGCCCGGCCCCGCTCGCGCCCTCCGCCGCGCCACGGCCGGCCACGTCCTGCGTCCGAACCACCGCCGCCGCACGAGGCGTCACCGGAAAGTCGGTCCTCCTCCAGCGGGTTCGGCAGCAAGAACGCGTCTTCGTCGCAACACAATCGAAGCAGCCGCGCCGGCAGCCCGGCTGAGTGGCGTCCGCCGCCGTACCGGCCGCCACCCGCCCCGCCCGTTCCGCCCGCCCCGCCGCGTCCCGGCTCCGGCGAGGCGGCGGATGCCGGCTCCGTAGACGTCCACTACGAGTGGGACCGCGCGACGCGCACGCCGACGCCGTCCACGCCGGAGCGCACGCGCACGCGACCCTCGCGCGATGACGTGGAGGCACGCGTGCGAGCCATGAAGGAGGAGTTCCTGGAATTCCGCAAGAGGCAGGCGCTCCGGCGGCGCTCGCCGGAGCCACCGGGCGCGCCGCTGTCCCCGCTGGCAGCGCACGCGCCCGCACCGCTCACCGCGCCCGCTGAAACCGTCTGCTGAGGCGACCTCGGCTCGAGACGGACGCCGCCCGCCGACACCTCCGCTCGTCCCGAACGACCGATGCTCGATATCCTTATTCGTTTAACGACCGAAGCCGTATCGTAGGTAGAACCTCTAGATCGCAGTTTTATTTCTCGTAACGGGAGCGTCGAACGCGTCAGCCCCGTCGCCCCGACGAGAAGCCGACCCGAGACGTATCCCTTCCTGGGATCTCACGGTCTCCTCGATCGTGGAAAATGAGGTCTCGAACAATTTAATTAGCAAATCCTATGTAAGCCGAGCCAACGATAGGTGACCACCTGAAACATACTTTACAATGGTGACATACAGTTAGTACATCAGGTCCAACGGAATCCACTAGTTGAAATTGTAATTAATGAGCACATTAATTTTCCCTGTCCGTATAATTTATATCGTTAGTAGGAGCCTCGACTGTATGGCGGTGGTGCCGTCGTTGGCGCCGGTCGGTCCGACGATCCGTTTCGTTCGCTAGTGTTAAATATCCCACCTTCGTTGCCAGTACCAGTGCAGTGCTGGTGACCACCTATTATTATTGTAAGTAATAAAGAGTTAGGTATGACTTCAGTCACTGAGCTGTTTGACTGAAATAGTAATTTAATGTACATACGTATAAAATGTGGATGCTGTGGCGTATTCGCTCGCTCCGTCTGCGATCCTCCTGTACAATTGTCAATTAATGATACGATATATTTGCCGTTGGCGCCGTCTCCCTGCGTCACGTTTACGATGTCGGCGATGGCAGGACGCTTGTTGTCGAAGGACGAGCGGGGAAGGATCGATGGTTTTCGTTAGGTGCCTAATAAAATTGTAAGGGACTCGGGAACTCGATAGGTGAATACGAAATATCGTGTCATACTGACTTACAATAATTTTATTCGATGACCTTTTGCGACGTAAAATTTGTAGGCTGGTTGTGGAGGCGCGCAGACGGTGCGGGCGCACGTTCACCTAAACGCTTTAGGTATGAGCGGGGGGCATCCACGACACCGCTCATACCAACATTATATGATATGTAGTTATTATTGTAACTAAATACGGATAAATATACCTATAGGAGAAAGACTCAGCGCAGCCGGTGGACACTAAATCCTATCCGCCTAGCTTAACGGCCAAGGTGACCGCCCACACACGCCGATCGTGACGTGTGACGAATAAATCCTTAACGAAACCGATTGCGAAACCCAGCGAGTTACACCCGGGCTTACGGCACTCACCTCTATATGATATAAATATGTCACATCGCTGGTATGGTCTACGATTTCACTTTTATGGCCAATAGAAGCAACGCCATCCAATCCAAGGAATTATAATTTTATCTACTGTTTTTCATTTGTTTTCAACTTTCAACAATGGGCGTTAGTTCTCCACTCCTCCGCTTCTACAACGAATCGACCAACGCCTGAATGGCGCGATTAAAATATTATAGATTACTGTAAGCTATCCAGCATATTTATACTATATAGGTGAGTGATCTTCGGTTATCTTGGTGACTTGCAGAAGTTTTGAGCGAGTCCTTTAGTACGAATAACTCGTAACAAATTAGATATAATGTATACAGCACCGGCAGCCGGCAGCGCACGTTCGATCATTATACAAACACGACAAAATAATCTTAGGTAGCGTTAGGAATATTGGATAGGGTGAGCGAAACTCGAAACTGTCATTAGTTTGATATTTTTACTAGTTTATTTTACAAGTACAAATTATCGTTCTTATCTTTCTTTTACTCATTTTCCTTGTATAATTTGAAATGTACATATGTAAAAAAGTATATTAGATACTATCTTATACACTTATTTATTTATAAAAAAATTCGCCTGGTCGACGTTCAGACGAACCGTTCCCAGTACTCGACTAATCGTGTTGCACTAGTATCTGCGTATCTGATCTACCTACTGTAATCATTTGAATCGTTTCACTCTTCGATCACCTCTCACGCTGTTTACTTCCAGACGTCTAACACCGAAGTAATCAAATTACGCAATCATTTGTTTTGTTTCACGTCCGCTCCGTTCGAGTGACAGTTCAGTGAAATTATATTTAACAATTAATATTCTGTGACTCAACTCCAAAACTAAAGAGATAGGTAAAGACTAAGTACATTTAATTTTTATGGTAACCAAGCAACACAAACTAAATAATTTAATCTGTCTATTTCAAACAATCCCACCTATTATCATACGTATTGTTAAGTTGACCAGTCAACTAAAAGACTGTTTTTTTAGTTACTTATAAGAGCAAAACACTTCCGATATGTACGCGACGACGACGCCGCGAGCGCTCGTTGCGGAGTTTCGATTATATTTTATCGTTTTGTTGTTTAGAAAATGTTTTGGAAATCTCCAAATACATTATCTGATTAAGAACCTCCTAAAATAAGGATAAAATGTACGCTTTAAAGAAATTGAGGATAAATTATTCATTACAAATAGATAGGTAGGTATGATAAGATGTAGTTTTATTGGCGTGCATGACAGCGTATGGTACTGACGATGACGTCATCGCGTAAACGTATTGTCTTGTCCGACGCCGTTTACACACTATCCGATACGACATACCACCGGTCTCCGGCTCTTGTTCCGCTCCTCGTATCGTCCAGGCGCTGTGGGTCCACGCAGTACTTGTGACATATCTGGATCAGTTTCACTAATGTAACGCGAGCGCCACTGGAGTAACCACGACAACACACCAACAATGAATACATACGAATCTATTGTTAATATGCCAGTATCCAAGTCAAGTCATTGAACTTTCGTTTTCCCTTGGACTTTTAAAAAGGAAGATCTAAGAACCGCCTTTCTTTAAAAGTTCCTGTGCATAAGTGCAATGAAGTGTTCCAGGTATCGGATAATGTCGGAACGCCGTAGGACGAGGCAAGTGCATATACACTGCCGGTGAATATAGTTCGAATAGGATTAAGCTGTGGTATTACAACAATAGATATTCTTAATTTATTTTCAATACGTTTTCTAGATAATTCCCGCCATAGCGTTACATAATTAGATCGTTAGTGTGAACAATTTGTGCAATAAAATTATCCATTAATGAAATGTAATTAATTATATGTTAAAATATTATATGCTCAATTTTTTCGACTGACCAACTGTACAATTATTCGTAAATGTCGAATTATGGACGTTGTTGTATTGGACCTTATCTTATTTTTGCGAATTGCGAGATTTAATATTTCCGTCGTGTTGTTTCTCGAACGTAAATACGTGTCAATCAAATTGATAGTCCTTGATTTGGTTAATTAACGCAGCGCAAAATAAACATTAATATAAGTAAGTAATACCTAACATAGTAAACTGAACACCACGCGAAGTTATGTTACTTACTTTTATAATAATAACAAATGAACAACGTAAGTACGTAGAAAAATACCGTTTAAAATACAAATATCGTACGCAGTAAACAAGTTACACCACTTCAAACATTTAGAGTCATATAGACTCAGTATAAACATACCTGTGACTTGATATTTAATAAATCACTTTTTGCGCCAAGGACCATCATATTTAAGTATTCTTTATTATAATATGCATCATTAGATAATTTGAGATTGTTTATGTTTTAAATAGAACAAATCGTTAATTTACAGACCCCGGAGTTTGCATATCACAGCGTAGATACCATAAGTAAAATAATTTTTATTAGGTAACTTTTTGATATAACGATATTGTTACATGAATTTGTTATTTTTTTTATTAAGAACGCAATGTCAAGATAAATACATAAATAACTTTCAGGATTGTTGTTGTTATGCTTTGTTTGATCTGTATCGATATGTAACAACGGTTTGTGACATTATTATTTGTAAACGTTTAATTGTTGAATTAATTGTAAAAGCGCTGATGCAACATTGTTTTTGTACAAAAATAAGAGGCAAGATAAATATAGCTCAACCATGTGATATCTAGTCTTTTTCCGTTTGTAATTGGAACTTCCTCTGTGCTATTATAAGCGTCGGAAGGGTTTCATAATAACTAAATGTAAATCGGTGCATACTATGATTTGAACGTAACTGACCACCGCCGTTCGTTTATCGTGTAGCGGCCTCTAGCGGCACATTTTTGTAACTATTTATTTGTAACGCAAAATTAAGATAATAAATGCACTTCCAAAGTCGTACGACATTTTCTATAGACTAATATGAAAAAGATAGCAATATATTAGAATAATGTAACTAAATCGTATTTAATATCAGTTTGTATAAAGGAACGTATGTAAATGATGATATAATGTTATGTGCACATTGGCAAATGTAATGCGGTGAAACAGGGGCACCCAATCTTAAAAACTTAAGGCATAATGCACAATATCTCAGCACAATAAGTAATATTCGAGAGGTTTCGTACCTAGCACCTTATTGTAAATCCAGTGAAGCCACAAAACTAGGTTCGCCTTAATCGAGAACAATTAAAGAATTGCACAAGCCCACGTTTTTATAACTCGAAGTTTTTAATTTCATTTAGAGAATATTTTTAGTTATAAGTGTTGAGATCAGTGTTTACTGTGTAAACACACAAAGAATTCAATTCAAAAGGATAAAAATACAATAACGTTGCTATGATTTAATTTGAGTGTTATTTGATTTACCTTACAGTTAAGACGTGCGACAAGTAATTACAGTAGGTCTAGTTGACTATGAGTCTCGTCCAAATAAATTTAGTATCTCCTGTAACTAAGAACTACTGACGGCATAAAAAGTAGTCAGTGTCTGTGATCACAATCGACATATCTTGGTTAGATTACGAAAGAGATTAGTTTTTGATATGTCATTTTCACCATAATAACTGACCAACTGTAATTACCTTTCGTGCGGCTGAAACCTACCTAAGAGATATTTATAGGTCAGTGACCTAGCATACCTACCCCTTACCTATGCACCGGTGAAAACGGGACGAACTAGGTGCAACCTTTTCTCATACATGAGAGTAGTATCAGAGAATACCTATGATGTCCATGTCATCAAGCCTTCGTTCGTCATTAAAACCTTGGACACTTATCTAGAAATCAATACAGCAATATAGCAATCTTGCTGTTGACCACTAACTCCCCTACCAATTTCCACTAGAATAGTTCGAGTGAAGTATGCTTCAGGCCTCCTCAGTTGAAAGGTAACTAATGTTTTTGTGCTACTAAAATAGTAATTTAAGCCAAGTACGGTATGAGTAGGACGCCCTGACATAATATATAAAGAAGTACGTTGGGGGACAAATAGGTAGATGTACACTAAATTCTAGTGGAAATGCTCATCAGTCTTATCACAGTATTCTCTGACAAGCTAAAACGACGTGCCAGTATTGACAACTGGTTCTGTTTCCTGACGGAAGTTATTACCTGGTGCAGTGTAATTGCATACGAAGGCTACATGAACATTCTTACTGCTAGCGCATCCACAATTTGACGCATTTCGGTTTGTTTACAAAAAAAAAAACAAATACTTAGATCATTCTAAAATGTTATTATGGATTGTATACTTAGTGGGTAAGCAAAATGATTTAAAAATACTTGCATATTTTTTTCGGATTATGTGCCGCAGAAATGATCATCATCACAACTCATAACTGCCCCACTGCTGGGCTCGGGTCTCCTCAGACAGTGTGACGGTTTCAGGCCTTAATCCACCAGGCTGGCCAAGCGCGGACTGGTAGGCTTTACACACCTTCGAGAACATTATAAAGAACTCTCGAGTGTTCAGGTTTTCTCACGATATTTTCCTTCGTCGAAACAAGTGATAATTAAATTTTCAAAAAGTTAAGTAAGTGCGTATTAAGCCCATAACTTTTTGAAAATTAGTGGTGCGTGAAGTATTCGAACTCACGTTCCTGCGTTCGGGAAATAACCGTTAGAACCCCAAGGCTATCACAGCTCTCAATAATAGTCAGCATTAAAAAAAATACGAGATTTTTTTATACATTAATATTATACTGTTACCTGAATGTTCATTTATATTGACAAAATAGGTTGTATTACGCTATTGTTTTTAGTTATAACTTATATAATGTGTCCTGCGATCTTCGTTTTTCTCTATAGCTAAATATAATACATCTTACGGTCTTAAAATTTAGAGAATTATAGTAAAATCGGCAATTTCATTCACATTTTCACATACTTACAAAAGTAAGGAATCATCGCGACTGCTTTAAGCTGCTAAAACACAATGTATCGTAATAAACATAACATATATCGTAAACATGCTATTGTATAGGCCGTAGCTTCATTATAAACAAAGGTTACTATAAAATTAAATATTTTTCGTGACACCTAGTTAACACTAAATTCTATAATAACCACGGTATAAATATTTAGCCGAGAGTCCTCCATAATTTTCTCATAGGTGTGTCAAGTCTACTTGGCCAGCGTGGTGAACTGCGGCCTGTATCCATTACACTGTGTGAGAAGACCCGAATCCAGCAGTGGAACAGTTATGGGTTGTGATGATGATGGTGATGATGAGATATTTACCATCAAAAACAATTTAGTATTAAGGAATAATATAACCAAAGGTATGTGGAGTATTAGTACATCATACGAAGATAATCCTAAAGAGGCAGCTATGGACGAGGCGGACGAAGACTGGTTGCACTTCGTGGACGACGCCGGTAACTCTCACGTAATGAACTTTTCATTCCTGCCCATCAACAGCAACGACTTTGTATACGGAGACGCCTATTTTTCATTATACACGAGGTACTCAGATTTATTATCCCATTTATTACTTAGATACTTTATCATAATCGCCTTTGCATATCTGACGTCAATAAGCGGCGGTAACTACTTACCTTCACGTGCATTTGTTGAATATTTGTAGTGGTTTGCCATATTTCTGTCTCGTCTTGCCATAAAGCCGGCACTATTATAATAATGAGTTATAGTGATAACTAACGTACAATGACTCAGAAATTTAAAAAAATGGTAATCAGTTGCTCAATTCAATAACCTACCTTCCTATTATCGTTTATTTTTAGAAACAATACAAATAATCCTGAGCAACTCTCAATACCCGGTGAGAATACAACTTTCAGCAGCGTATATCTTAACGATTCAAACCCACTTGCCGTTATCACACATGGCTGGTGTTCTGATGACAAGGCTCTGTGGTTACAGAGCATTAAAGATTCCCTCTTAAAGAAAACTGATACAAATGTTATCACCGTCGATTGGAGTGAACTATCGAAAAATCCACTTTATCACTGGGCCGCCATGAGTACAAGATATGTGGGAAAGAAATTAGCGAGATTAATTAATGCGATTACAGAATCTCACCATCTCACAGGCAAAGATATTTATTTGATAGGACACAGCTTGGGGGCACATGTAATGGGTTACACGGGCATGTTTTCAAATCAACGGATACAAAGAATCACAGGTAATTAATTATAGAATTCATAGAATATCATTTTTTTTATATTGAAACGTAATAAGCTTTGGCTATGTTACCAATACACTATTAATACATTTCACGCGCCTCAATAGACTCAATTTTGTAATACATGTTATTAAACTTGGGGCACTTCCATCAGGCTTAGATCCCGCTCGACCTCTATTCGAAATTCCCCTAATGCCATTTGATTTTCGCTTGGAACGAAGTGATGCGGACTTTGTGGACATTATTCATACAAGTTCTGGAATATTCGGATATAAATCAAGTCACGGACATGCTGACTTCTATCCCAATAACGGTACTGTTCCACAGCCAGGCTGCGAAGGAATGATTCAAATGATTCGTAAGTTAAAAAAACTTTACCAGTAGAAACACCTGCCAGTATCCGTAGTTACAAATAGTTACACATAAAATCTATGTTCAGGATACAGCTTACTAACCTACTAACTCTAAACAAACCATTTTTCTATGTATAATACACAAAATTGTCTGTTTTCAAATTTGTCCAAACCTGTTTTATGTTAAATACAAGAAGAAACGATCTCAATTTTGTGTGACAATAAATACGGACATTTATGCCACATCTCGACATTAGTCCCATCAAAACGTCTAACATCTCCAGATAGTTATCGTCGTTAATATATATAAACTAACACATTAGTCGGCAAACATTTGCAAAGTCACGAGAAAGATATATTATCGTTAGATATTTTAGGAATTTGACATTCCGCTCCTAATCCCTTTTTGTCCATTATTTATCTGTGTTGATAATGTCGATAAGGTTTTTTTATATTACAGAAAGTTGCAGCCATGGACGATCATGTTTATATTTCGAAGAATCCATATCATATGAATCGGGAGGC
>DWPA01002155.1:0-16397 GCA_018251375.1 Calpodes ethlius
CGCACTTGGCCAGCGTGGTGGACTATGGCCTATACCCCTCGCCTTGTGAGAGGAGACCCGAGCCCAGCAGTGGGACAGTTATGGGTTGTGATTATTATTATTATATTATTATATAATTTTATTAAGTAAGTAAAATGATACCTTGACCTAGAATTACAAATAACGTCTAAAAAATTTTTGATAATTATAATGTATATGGATTTTGTGCAATATTGTTGTTGAGTCCCAAATTGAATCAAGGGACATGCCCTTATTTAGTTACTGTAAGTCAAAATAGTTATGCAGCTGGCATTCTTCAAAACTTTGATATTCTGTGAAATTTATAGCGTAGTAAGGAAACAACGCTGAAGTTTTGAAATTCAAGACACATCGTTCGGAAGACGCTAGACTGTAATATACGTGATTCTAATAGGAATCAGGGAATCTGTAGGGACATATGTAACATTCTAATCTGGAAAATGCATTTTTATTTCTTCCCACAACTCCACCACTATATGTTAATATTTGTGATGTAAATCATATCATAACGTTGATCAGTTGCATCGTACGACAAATAAACATAAAAAGGAACACATTTTCCATTTATATCACTAGATTCCATTCATATCTCAATGTATTTTGAGAAAACTGACTGAATATTCAGTATCCTAAATAAACTCAATCCACGATTTAAATAAAACTAAGTTATTGTTTCATTAAACCTTTATATAGCACGGTAATTCATGCAAAGCCATTGCTTAAAATTACGAGTCTGTTTCATTTCGTACTCGTACCTGGAAAATAGATACAAAAGTTATAAAACATAATACCTTTGTGAATATAACCTATAGGTTTACTATATCTTTACAAATATATGAGATGATGTGTAATAAAAACAAACGAACGCGATATTTACTGAGCTATCTTTTGAGATATAAACTTGAGAATTTTATATCTTCATTATCATGAAATAGGAATAAAAGTAAATGTTATGTTCTTTACTCTTTTGTTAAATTATCATCTAAACTCACACGTAGTAATACTGTTATGGATCGATTTTTGTATTTAAAAGATATTTGTTTTTTATAAGAGGCAACTACACCAATAACATTTTTTTTTAATACTTTTCTACGTAACTAAACTCTTTAAAAACAATGTTTGTTCTTTGTTCAACTGTAATAGTTATAGTATAATAATATTGTATGTCCATACCCATTTGTAACATTGTGTAACAATGTTTTATGTGCTAAACTAATACTACTTGTGACACTGTTTAACGATGTTTTAAAAGAGACAGATAATACTACTAATGAATTAGAAACAGGTAACCAGATAATAAACATTATCAAAAAATAAATCTTATTTACGTAGAGATTTGAATTGGAAACATTCCGTTTCACAGATCACTCCACTACCAATTGAATAACAGGATTGAGATGACGTCATTTACACATCGCACAAAAATCCCAGCCTAAAATGAAGCTAGGATTATTCTCTAACTAACTACTCCTCTAAATACTTCTATAACTACGCCTATAAATTCATTGATAAACGCGTACGCAAGCTTTAGTTCAATTAGTTTCATTTAAATTTTATCTAGCAACTCCGGTAGCGGTTTTCATAATCTAGAAAAAGTTCTTTGCGATTTTAATGTTTCGTAACGTTAAGGATATTACCTTGACCAAACCCATTTATAATTAACAATATAAGTATTTCACAAGTAGGTAGTCTGTATTCGCGCCCAAAGTAATGCAGCTTTACACAACTCGTGAAATTGATCCAAGTTGAGCGAAGATGAAGCTGTAGAAAGCCACTTTGAATGACTTTGTTGTTCGTAGCCTCGCTTCGGATAATTACCAATCATTATCAGATTTTTCCGCAAGTCAAATGGAGTTACATAAGGCGTAGTAAATGGGCACGTGTAGTGGAGTAGCGTAAGAAACTTTGTACTCGGTAACCCAAGTAGGAGGAACTTTGTCGAGTTTAATGAAGTACACGCAACATACTACACGCTTGTGTAATTAGAAAGCTTATTAAGTTTGTTTGTAGTTTAGTGTTTTGTTTAAATAATTGCGTTCTTTGTAGATTTAAAGCAATTTTGAAGAGCTCTATTATTGATAAGAAAATTTACAGGAGTACTTGTACTTTTTTCTATCTCTGGAATCTTTTCGGCAACTAAGTGGCTCATAAGCATCTTATCTTATACTTAATTCATTAATAAAGCTTATTTAAACTCTCACTTTGGCTGGAACAATACAGTATTAGCCATTGATGTCTAACGTATTTCGGGTTACCTGACCGGTGTTCCATAATGGTCCGAAAATGAGTTACTAAAGTTATGGATTTATTAGGTATATTTTTTTCAAAATAAATTCATCAGAAATATTGCAAGCTTTCTGCTATACAGCTAAATATTGATTTTAGACGTAATCACCTCCCTGGAGTCGTAATTGCGTGCCGGAAAGCTTTACTCGGCTGTCCGTAAATTCTCATCGCTTTGAATTTCCATCACAATTTTCATATTTATATCACAATTTTGTACCGTATATTATGTCATATTACACAATTTTAAATCCCAATTAAACAAACCTTATCTGAGCTGTTTTTACCCGACTGCGTCAGGGACATCATTTTCATGTGTAGTTTTTGTGAGAGGTTTTTGGCGTGGACTGTAAGTCTTTTAACGTGTATTCGTTTTGTATGTGTAGTGACCCTGGATACATTTATATTTGAGGAAAAAACATGGCATTAAATTCATATTACTTTCAGTAAAAAAAGGATATGTTTATTAAAGGATAATTTTACATTTAATACGGAATATCCATATTTTTTTATGTTTACTTTGTACACCCTTTCCTTTTTTATGTGATTCAGCAGAATACCGTTATTTAGCCGACGTAATTCATGATTCATGTTTGAATTTCAACCAGCCACAATTTTTCTCATTATTATTCATTCACTTATTGATTGTAGGCGTAAAGCTCGCTTTTGTATCTCTCTCGGGACACATGTCGCGTGCTAAAAATCGTTATCTAGTCCTCCAGACAAGTACCGTAGGTATATTTCTAATGGTACTGACGTCACGGTAAATTAAATTTCCTTACACTCCTCAGCTTTACGTCACATTATACGGGGCTTTTAGCTTGTACGGTAATGCGAAAATGTAGTCATACCTTTATTATTTGTAGAATTTGTGTGATGAAAACTGTACCAAGTTGTAATTTGAAGTTTATGCTTGAATTCGATTTATAACTTAAGTAAAACTTTGCATAGAACTGACTAGAGCAAGCAACTTTGAAACTGCCCGTTGAAGTTATCAATTGAATGAGCAAAGTTATTTTATACGAAAATGATGGTGCATCCAACAGTTATTTCTTGTTGCACAACATTTTGTTACACTGTAACAATAATGTTTGTTGACATTTATTGAATGTTACTTAACATTGCCAGCATTGCCACCATTGTCTACATTGCCATCAACAATAATTTAGAAACAGTAACATTCAGCAACAGACGAATATTAACATATTAAAAACACGTATTAATCCTGTGGAACAAAAATATTACGTGGAATACTTTTGCTATATGCAAATGTTACCGATTTTTGACTGTTTTCAAACGTTGCGTAATGTTACTTAACTTAGCAACATTTTTGAAGTTGATTTCTTTTTTATTTAACAACTTTTGTCACCAAATGAACCTAACGGACATTTGGGAAAGTTGCTCCAAATCATAATTGCGTTATTCACATACAAAACACACACATTCTTTTAAATCGATGATTTTTAATTAAAACTAATTATTTGTAAAAGTTATATCTATATAATTTTCTAGAAAAATGTTTTATAAAATTGAAATAGTTCGAAAGTATAAGCTTTAATGCGCTGTAATTATTTATAACTTTCCGTAACATTCTCTGGGGGAAACCCAACCCCACAAATGAAATAGTGTAATGCGTGTCTAGAGACCACTAAACTAGCTTAAGGTGAAGTTTCCTCGATTATTAATGGAAGATTGAAGTTCAAACCAATATCGTACTCGTATGTAAGCATCTGATTCTGTATATCTTTGATGAAAGTTTAATCACATTTCATCTTAACATCTTCAAACGTTACTAAGTTACGTCAAAGGTACTGGGCTACATGATATTACTTAGCAATGATATACTTATAAGGCTATTATATAATATAAAGGAAATTATAGAAATGTAAGTGATTCACGAAGCTATGATCAACCATATAAAGTACCCCATGTGCTTAGAACAAAGCCAATGTAATACGTACATAGTTATAGATACATATGCAAATAAATCTCCTTTGGAAAGCAAAAAAATAACTAGAAGTTTAAATAAGAATCACAGGCATTAAACGAAACACTAAAGAGTGACAGGTCTATGAACATAAAAAAGCATAATGAATACTTCTTTGCTCCCTTCAATCACCTACGTATGTCAAACAGAAATACACGCTACGAAACTGAATTCATTTCAAATTTCGTTTCAATGCACCTGTTTCTGTCAAATGACCTTTTTGACGTAAAACGTTACCTAAACTGACGACAAGTTACACGACTGTATGAACTATGATATTTGGGAACCAGCACAGATTACATAGAATATGATATGAACAGCTGACGTCATTGTTGATCGGTGTCTCGAGATTTGGGAGTGGTGTAAATAGGTAAGTACAATTCGAATTTAAAATTTAAACAATAATATAATGAGATTTTTTATGTTTTAAGCAACCTCAAAAAGGAATTAATCAAAGGACACCCTTTTCATTTCTAGTGGTACCGAATAAACGTAATTGTAGGTGTCCAAAATTCTAGATCGCATATAACGCAGGTTCCGCACACAAGGGATTTTAGTATATTTTAATTTAGTTAGGCTTTATTGATCATAAATGCATTTAATAAGAACATTTTATAGTAGCAAAACATTAACATATGAAGGGGCACGACTATAAGTTACCCACAAATATAAAAAAATTAAGCTCACTTAAAGCGTTTGAGTCAAAATTGTCAGATTATATCGTAAAGTAGTTTCCAATATCACTTTTATAATTGGTAGGATTATCCACGTTAAATATACCTAAATATGACAAATGTTTTAACGGAGTATTTGTTACTAAAATTATTATAGCGAACGATATTATTTGTATTTATCTATCAATTTATGTTCTCGTGTAAGTGACTGTCTTTTTTGAGAATAAATGTCTATAAGCTACTATTAAATATTTTTTAGGGATTAAAACCAAGACAATTAAACGGGGTAATACATATTGACAAAACATATCTTAAAAACATTGACCGAGGCGAGGGTTTACTATTTTTAACGGAATACATTTAATATAAATACCAAATTATAATTTACAAATGTTTTTAAAACTCCAAAACATGCAATACAGAGCATAATAATTATTATTAAAAAACTTTAAGAGGTCTTCGTTTTACAGGAAATTAAAATCGTACGAATACTCGAAACAGCGGATACTTCAATTTTAAACTTTTGTGGAATTATTAATGAGAAAGTAATTTGGATTTTCAGATTAAAAATTAATCTTATTTCAAAGTAAGTGAACCTTTATTATTCTGGTAAACTCAATTCTTGTGAATTCAATGATAATTGCACACAAAAATAGCTTTTATTCATATGAGGCGTTCCAATAAATGTTAGGAACGTAATGATAATACGTAGTATCTAACCAATCGTGATAATTCATACAGTAAGAGATTTTACTTTTATTGGATATGCGTGATAATAAGAGTTGTTTTCCTTTGTATTATTGGCTGTCAGGCAACACTTTTTTGTTAAACACTTTCTTTAATTTATCTGAAATGGAAATGAAATTTTTTTTCGTGCTAAACTGTAATATATGGTACTATTCATCCTATAAACTACCCACACACCAAAAATCATACCATCAGGATACTCCGTTGCACCGTGAAAGAAGGAAGAAATATATAAGAGATAAGTATAGAAATAGGAAGTAGAAGGTGGATAGATAATTAAAGAAGTCGTGAAGAAGAATAGTCTAGAATCGCTAACAAAATCTACTCTTCGTTTCTTTTAGTATCTCTTCGTTACTATAAATTTATTCAACTAAATTCAATTACATTCCATTTTGATCAAAGGAATGTGATTAAATCAAGTTGTTCTATAGGGAAAAATTTCCTTCCTTATATTCTGATTACTTTTAACGAGTTTAACGTGAACACTCATAACACAATCAGGTCCACGAACAAAAGATTTACTGACACAGTCTCGTTCCATTCAAGGTTGTAATTTAGTCTTAACTAGGTCGATAACGTAAATTAGTTATGGGGTTGTTCAAGTGTAGGTACATCTGACCTTGCCTTGCTCTTAATGGTCCTTAAGCAACATAGTTCTGTATTAACATTATACAAAAGCCGGAAAATGTGTTAGCAGTTGCAAAATACATGTTTTGGTATTTATATGCAGAGCCTGTCTTCTATAGTTTGGCCAGAAGGTTTCCAGGTTTTGATTCACAATTTGCTTCAACCAATCAATAAGCTACTACAGATCACATTATAATTGTGGAGAGCTAAGTATACTTCTACCCTTCTCCAGTGTGGATTAGTAGAGGATTTAGTGGCCAACCCATGTGATAAATTTTTTATGCCATCTATAGGACTATGATACTGTTTAACAACTGCTTTCAAGTGATAGCAATTGGCAATTTTGGGCGATCTTAACGCGACTTGCGATAGGAGTGAAAGTTGAGAAACTGTCTATTATAATTAGCGAAAATGTGAACTTACGTTAGGAAGTTAGATTTTTTTTCTTAAACATAAAAAGCTAAACTTTACCAATACTGTATCGAGCTTGTGTTAAAAGAAAGTTTATCTATCTATATATACCTACAAATTTGATTTTCCGCTTTTAGCAATTTAATAAAAGTTATAATTATTTTGTGCTACCTACTAAGGTATCGTACTAGGAGGGTTGATTGAGCAGTTTACATATAACATTGTTTATATTGATCATAGGATGTTAATGTTTTAGATTTTTCTTCTTCTGACTTAGTGTTGGCTTAAGTTAACTCAACTAAAACAACATCATAGTTTAATCTTAAAACATAATACTCCATTTTCTCCTTTGTTTGTTAACCGATTTTTTTTTTTGTTTCACTGCTATTGACAGGCTTTTGTGTAATAAAATAACTTTTTTTTAATTCATTACTAGCTGAAACCTGCGCGCGTTGCTACGCCAATATGAAATTAATTGAAATGACAGTGGCGCTACCTGTCGAAAATTGGTCGTACTAACTTAGAAACATTCGCGGGCTCATACACAAAAACTTTGTTAAAGATCATCACATGATTAAATGTATCGTTTACGATTCTGTAAAGGACATACAGACAAACATTCATTTTTATATATAAGAAGAGATAAAATAGATAGTAGTACTGAAATATTTTGAAATGTATATATGAGTATTAAAAGCTTTGATAACATGAAAATTTACACAATGTTTTGCCTAAATGCTCAACAACTGCGTTGGAATTTCGACCAATGGGCAATAATTACCCCCTCGAACATTTCACATAAGCATTAACATCATTGATAAATTCCTCTAATGCCTTTCATTCGGTGAATATATTATTAACTATTAGATTTAATTATAAAGTATTTGCCACTAATTACTTGGTTTCGCTTTTGGGTTTACAGTATAACAACTTTGGATAATGACGTTCTAGGGGAAACTTCAAAACCTCAAACATTCCCATTTGATTTATTTGCTCATTATGGTAACGGTAAACCGATACTTAGCGAAGTTCTAATTTCAAACGTAAGACAGAGTTTCAATGGAGTAAGATAGAATTTTGTTACGCTTAACTTTCACGTGCTCTTATCAATACCGGTATACATATATATTTCTTTACGAGACGTAAATACCGGTTTCGTGAAAATCTAATTCGCGTAAAATTTCTTTCGAAAAAAGTTTATGGAAGTTAGGACTATTAGTGTAGGTTAGTTAGTAAAAATTATTAGTAATTTGTCCGACTCAAAATTTGTGACAAATACGTTGCTACCCCAGAAGACTGATGATCTTCTCTTGTATAAATGTAACCGGCAGCACAACACAATTGATATAAGGCAATTATTATACAGCAGAAATACGTGATGGTGGTCTCCCTAAGCGAACCGTACACATTACAAGACCTATTCCCTACCCAATTTCACGTTCTAGACAGAGTACAAACTAGATACGAGAATAATTCTATAAGAATGCTGTTTGTTCTTCAAATGCGTAGAATATTTAAAGACCTGTATAACCATATTAATAAAATCTATGACTAAACGTAAAATAAAGTTATATCCCGCGAATATATTTTTATGAAATCCAGAACAAAGTATTTATAAGCGCTGACTAGTAACAACTTGTATCTAACAAGTTTATTTTTGTTAAGATAAGCCAGGAACAATCAATGTTCGAAACTTGAACCGGAACAACTTCTAATAGCGTTACATGATTCTCCGTTCAATATTATCTATGTATTGTTCAGCCCACCCAATAGGCAGTTTAACAAAGTTTGCGGATATGACGTCATTTTGATTACCAGGACTCAGATATACGAGAAATTTGAGGTTACAGACGATACTAATCCTTTAGTATATAAAAAGGGCTTACCATGAAAATCAAGTTCGAAAATCGAATAGAATGAAGCCAATATGTCTATATGCTACTACTTTCATGCCAGTCACCCGCCAAACGACTCATCGTGTTCAAAATGGCGGTTTAAAGCCTATACTTTTTTCTTTATCGGCTGTTTACATATGTAAAAAATATAAAAATATGCTTTATTTATGTAAAGTACAACCAACATTTATAACACTGGAATAGAGATATAAGTAGTACTTATTCTGGTATTATTTTTCTCAACATATACTGTGTTAAAAATCCAAATAAAAATGTTTCGCACGATTTAAAATATAATACAAGTTTATGCGGAATTGTTGCCGCTCGCTCAACGGAACACTATACCACAGATTAATGCAGATTTTAGCGGCGCGCCGTTGTTAGTGACAGTGGGTTGGGGTTGCCATGTTATAAATGTTTATAATTTATGAAATTATCTTATTGTAATAATAGAGAGTACTTTTTTTAATAACTAGGTTTAGGTGAAACTAATAAAAACGTCTGTAAAAGAAACGGATTACCATACAACTTATAGGTTTCACTTATAATCACTGGTTTTAGGTACTTCCAGCAATTTAATAACTGTAATTAACTGCACAAAAAAGAACACAAGGGCATATATGTGAACGTTGCTTCATAAAAAAGTTTCTATACTCCAAACACTCACAAATATTAATAAGGGCGACAAAATTTGAATAAAATATTTAGAATCCTAAAAAGGATTTCGATGTTTTTATTTTATGATAACACATAAAAACTTTTTATGCATTTTACTTTGTTTTTACGAGAAGTTCGCAGCATTTTTTTTAAATTAGAAAGAAAAACAAATTAATTAAGAAGTTTTTAAATAATTTGACGTTATCACCAGAAACTTTTAGTCTTGAAATATAAATTTAATCTTCAATAACTAAAAGTTGAACAGTTTAATCTTGACTTAAATGTTCAACTAAATACAATTAAAGACACACTCTGCGCCAAAATTCAAGGGTAATTCAGAAAGTAACACGATTCGCACCATTAATGCACATAGACAATATTTCATATATTCACCTCTTAACCATAAACAAAAGAATATACGTGTGTACATATTATGCGTGTGTTAAATGAATAGTAGTATGCGTAATATCTGTTTCTATTGCATATTAATAATAAAAATATTAGCTTTCTGCACAACTTTTCTACGTCTAAGTGTCCCAAATATCTTCCGTTCACGTAATTGTCATGAAGATCATACAAAGATTTCGTTTCATGTATTAAATATCATTTTTTTACATTACACGATTAGTAATAGTAATATCAACATTGAATTACCTAAGTTAATATACTTTCTGTGATATTATAAATAAATGACTTTAATTTTTTATATTAAATACTTGTAAAAGAACTTCTTAATCATTTATAAATGACCTTTTCAACAAAATAATTTTAATGTACATTCACAGTAAGTAAAATGTATAAATAAATGTAAACTTAACTTAATTACAATATTCGCGAAGAAAACTCAAATCAAATGTACTTACTGAAAGAGTTGGAGCGAAACTGCGTGGGCACAGGTGGGCACAGTACATCGCTGGCTAGGCTGCTAACGCTGACGTCACGCAACTCGCCCAAAGACGAAGACCGCAGTCCAGGCAATGAGAAGTTGATCTCTTTAGTCCTAAGTACAAAATATTAAAGTTAAGTTACTTTTTCCACAAACTATGCGCTTGCAAATCTCTCGCTGTCTTCGACCAATCGAGTTTTCTGATGGTAAATGGTTAGCATTAGTAACTGTCGGTTTATTTTAATAAATTTGCAAAAATTAATATACGGAGTTCTGGCTGAAGTGCCGTCTATTTGTTTTTCTGTATTGACAATTACTTCACTTGTCTGATTTTTGCTCAATGGTGGATATATAATATTTACAATCCTCTGACTCCAGATTTTATTAACGCCCGAACAACCATATTTCCTACAGGAGGTATTACTGATGCACTGATACATAAATAATTTAAATAACTCCCAACCCAAAATATCTCTAAAACGTATATTAATATTTTTTTATTGTTCTCTGAAAACTTCATTAAAAAAAACTATTACTATTTTTAAAATGAGTGTTGCGATGTCATTGTTTCAGTATGATAAAAGTATGTACATATTACTATTATATGTAATTTATTAATTTATTTTTACATTGTTATAACGCTAGAAGTATATTTCTTTACGAAGTGATCCCCCGACGCGGCAACGTTTATATTAAAAATATTAATAGGTTATTTTAATGAAGCTACGATTATAAAAGACCAACAATATTTTAACGGTTATTTTTAAAGACTTCTTTAAAGTTCATAATTTTTATGTCAGTTATTTTGACAGGGTTTAATATTTACAACATCAATTATTTTTTTTTGTAATAGCACTCTCAGATATAAGGTCGCAAGTACCTATATAAATATTTTGAACAAAATTTTAGGTTACATTAACGTTATCATTTTGACTATAAACACAGGTACTGAACTGACCAACAACCAATGTGGCATAATGGTTAACATCGGACTTCCTTTCAAAGGGTCTTGGGTTCGAATCTCAACTAAGCAGACATTTCAATGATGAGTTAGAAGTTGTTCTTGGTCTGGGTGAGTATGTTTTTATCTTTTGTGTATTGTCCGTGACAACCACTCAAAGAAAATATAAAATGTATTATATTATATAAGTATAGTATTATTTATTTATTTATACCGAATACTAATAATATTGTACAGAAGTCATATTTGTACATTGATTTAGATAGCATTTGTTATCGATAATGAAACCAAATAATTTATTTTTTTAATGACTTTCTTTCTGTCTGTCGGATTAAGCATTACACGAAAACTATTAATTAGATTTAGAAGACGTGTATGACCCTACAATACTTTTAATCCCGAAAAACGAATTAATTCCCGTGCGACAACAGATAGAAGTTAATATGGCGGTCCGATAAATCAAATTTGGTCGTATAGGCCCCTGGGTATCTTTACTCAAACTGTAAATAATTGAAACAAAGTTACTATAAACATTTAATTTGTAACATTAAAAAAATGTTTCCCAAATCGATATAGCGAGGTAAAATAACTAACATAAAATTTACATAATACCTGAGGTAAGTAACAATGTTTCGCATTCATGTATTTATAGGCATAGATTTACTGAAGCAAAGCAAGGCCGCCCTTGCTTACTAGCACCTACTGAATACCTTGAGTGCGATATGTATCTAATTTACATAATTCAATCAAAATACACGAGATCCCTCAATCTTTACTTAGATAGTAGTAATATTAGGCTTCAAAGGGATTTGTGTCTTGTGTATTTTCAAAATGTTATGATTATTATTATACCTATTTGCTTTACGAGTTTATATGACAAGATTCTGAGGTTTACGCGAGAATAAAACGAGTACAATACTGTTATTTTACGGGATATGAACGAGGTTCCCAAGTTATACATTCCTTATAATAAATCATTTATTATGTAGACAGGTACAATTCTTATAAGCTTATAAAAGATAATTTTCTTTATTGAGAAAATGAAAATAAATCCACAGTGGGACGTCGTCATACTCATACTAATGGAAATGACATCTAGATATTGTCAATAAAACATTTAATAAAAACGTGACATGTCTCCTTGAAATTATTTGTTCGTGGAAATTATAGAGGTAAATTGGAAAATGGAAATGGAAATGATTCTCTCTCACTTATCTGACTTATTTTTTACCCACAAAATCATGAGTTTGGATGTTCAATTTAGCATTGCTGTAGAAATTATGGTTAAAAAGATTATTGAATAGAAAAGATAGATTATTGTCCATTTTTCTTCTTGTTAGCCTCTGAAAAGAGAATGTCAATAGTAATTGCGTCCTATTAGGAGAAACTAATATTTCTTTCTTGGAAAGCTGACGTGATCGAATTGGTTCTTACGTATAGCTAGCATAATTTTATAACTTACGGGTATTATATCTTTATGGTAAGAATTAGATTTCCCAAAACTAGCCAAGGGCCGGTTACTTTACCAGTACTATGGATAGTACGAACATTATAAATGTTGATTTCTTTACATTTAAAGTCATTTTCAATAATCGATCCATAATTACTGGATAATTGATACTTATATGTAATATCATGAACAGATATAGTAATAAAAATTTAGGACCTACAAAGATGATACTTACATGTAGCAAGGCGCAGAGAAGTCATGTGGTGGGTAGACGAGTATGGGAGGCGACGGCGTGGGGGAGGGGCTGTTCTTGCGACGACGCGCTACGAATATACCCGCCATTACTAACAGCAACACGAGAGCTGCGCTTGCGCCGCCCAATGCTACCAGCACCGCTTCTGTTGAAACAAATATCTGATTACATCAAATCCTTTCAAATAAGAAAGCTATGACATTATTTATAAATATCCTGCCCTATCTGTGCTTACGAGGTATTTTATGCCGTAAAACTAACATTACACAGATGTGTGTAGCAGCTTAAAACCCTAATTAACGTGCTAATTAACACGCTAATTAACTAAAACTAAAATTTAGTATCGAATTCTATTGATGTAGCCGAGTTTGTAACGCGTTAATTTTAAAGATTTCATGACGACACTTTTCTACATTCATGTTTTTGCAAATGTAGCAATAGTATTATGAATTTAACATTAAATTTAGAACCGCTGAAGGCATTGAAATTTTACTTACTATGCATGAAGAATGAGTGCCACATTGAATGAGTGCCACTAGTAAGTAACTCCGAAGTTGCAAGAAACTGTTAAGAAAATTAATGTGAAAAATAAAAGTGACGAATCACATACTGCCTTCTTAATTGCAGAAGTCACAAATACGCACAAATTAAACAAGTCAACTGTGTTGGAGCTCGCAGCGGGAAAATAACGGATGAACGTTATGGGATTGGTTTTTTTTTATTTATTTCTTCTTATAGTAGCTATACTAATTATCAGGCTTTCCAAAAGCGCTAAATCGTAGTAGGTACAAGTAATAATATCAGGTAACATGGTAACATTAATAATTCTTATATACAACATTAAAAGTTATTTAACTATATATTTCAAAGTTAATTGTTGCTCGTACTACATTGAATTACCGTGAACTTCAAACAAACTTCACAACGAGTTCAGTGTCGCATAAATATTTTCACGCCCTTCTGTTTAAGATTGCTTAATTGTTTATATTTGAAGCGCTCGACTCGACGGCTTCTGTTAATTCTAGCTATAGATCGTGTTAAACTACGCGATGTGGTCGGTTGTTACTTATTCTCCCACAGATATGAGATGATTTTTGGTGATGGTGTGGTAAAAAGTAGTCTATGGTCCTCTTCATCCTTTCAACTATCTTTATGTCAAAAATCATACCATAACGACGCTTTGTTGCCCCGTGAAAGAGGCACAAACAAACATACTTTCGCAATTATATAGTAGTATAGATTAAAAGAAATGTAATTCCGTTTTCGCACTGCAATCTTTCTGCAACTATATCTTATGCAACTGAATCGAATAAAATAGTTATTCGAATTCATTTAGGTTTTTTTCTATTTGAATTCCATTGCGACCGAAGAAATCGCAAACAAATATAAAATAAATCAGTAGGTAATTGAAATAGAATAAATTTTATATGCTACAAGCTTGATTACATGTCTTCATTCTACTAACTGTATTCCAATGAGTGTCAGATACATATTCATTCAGTCGGCATTGAGCGAATTCCCTGACGATTGGATTAATTAATAATTTGAATACTGATGTAGCTCAAATAACTGCGTGGAAGAAATATTTCCGATTGCATGAATAATGTTAATATAGTTATTTATAATAACATATACATGAAAAGGCTCAGTCAAATATTTGTATAATAAATAACTAACGATTTTCAATTCAAATCTAGAGATATATATTTCTTAATTTAAGGCTATGTAAAGAGGTCATAAGCAAAAAGTTTGATTCTTATGTATATTATAAACACTCACAAATATTTTCTCTCACACAAACATACTGCAAATAAATTAAATATTCGAAAAAAGAAACAAGACAAGCCCGTTGGCATTTAGAAACACAAAAAAGAAATCATCTCTTGAAAAGTTCATGCTTTCCAATAGAATGACATTTTGAAATTATCTTCCTAGTTTTGATTCAAACTAATAGAAACTAAAAAAAAAAAATAATAATACCTATGATTTTCTAGTTACAATTATATTAAAATTTAATCTATATGGATATATGTAGTTTGTATTTATAAACACACAAAAATATACCTCACTACAGTTGAAGCACTACGGGACTAAATGTCAAATGTCTACGTCACATCCGTACCGCTTGTTGTTAATGATTCTACTCTCGAAGTTGACACGAATACAATTACCTAGGACAAGTAATTAAAGTGAGTAAGTCTAACTCCGAAAAAGAAGTCACTCGTAGAATCCTGCTAGAAACTCAGATAAGCTGCATTCGGAAAATTGCGTCATATCTTGTCGGCCAATTCGCCACAATGCCTGAAGTCGAAGCTGTTCGAGGTTCGAGGAATTCGTAAGCTTAAAGTCGCGCAGCAGCCTATGAAGAGGGTTATGCTTAGTATTTCTCTACGTGATCGCATCAAAAATGTTGAGATCCGTAGACAAACGAGGGTCACCGATACTAGCCCAAAGAATAAGCCGGCTGAAATGGCAATGGCCCTGACCATATAGTTGGAAGGACCGATAACTGTTGGGGAAGAAAGGTCATTGAATGGCACCCACATCTTTGAAAAAGGAGTATTGGTCGTCCCTCAACCAGATGGAGTAACGACCTGAAGAAAACAGATTGTATCCACTGGATTCAAAAGGCACAGAACCGGTCTCAGTGGCGTAAATTATGGGAGGCCTATGTCCAGCAATGGACAGTCAGAAGCTGAAAGATGGACAGTCAGCATTCTCTCACAGACATAACACCATCCAAAAAAACATACTTTTAGAAACTGCAACTTACATGCATAATTGTTAAATTTAACACAAAATTGTAATTACTTCCTCGAGCGAGAGTGCCTAGCTGTCGTTTAATTATCTCCTGTTACGACACAACTTCAATACTTACGGTAATTACACGGTTCCTTATAGCGTAATTTTGTTTGAAACCCCAATCTGAACATTAAACATCATAAAATATTTAGAGAGTGCCGACAAGATCTAGTATAACGTCACTCAGGGAATAACGACTAATATAATAGCGTAGGAAATATGAGACGGGGTCGTTAACATTTTATGTAGCCCATCAAACTTCACTATAGAATTTTACGTGAGCAGATGACAATTGGCGAAGATTTTTGTATAATGCTCACCTTATTAAAGGTCATGTTATAGATTGATTAAATGTACAGAAAGAACAGGGGTAATAAAATTGAGTAAGCGTCGGACTCGAACAAGATGGTGGTTTTCTTTCTAGGCAATGTTTCCGTGACACTTTTGGCGTTAACAATATGGGTGTCGCTACCACTTACCAATAGGCAGCTCATCTACTAGTTTATCGGCTGTTGACATAAAATATATGTTTCAATTTAGTTACATAAATGGTGATTAAGTCTAAACTAAAGGTAACTTACATTATAAAGTCAGTCCCTGGATAACCGAGCCATGCTCGGTGTTTTTTTAGTACATCATGTTTTTTTTGGAATTATATTTATTTATAACAATGCAAATTAATTACTGATAAAGTATGAATAATATATTTTGAACTTACCGACATAAATAATAAATAAATCTATTTA
>DWPA01002156.1:0-16395 GCA_018251375.1 Calpodes ethlius
TAACTTGTAAATTATCACTTGATTCGGTGAAGGAAAACATCGTGAGGAAATCTGCACACCTGAGAGATCTCCATAAAGTTCTCGAGGGTGTGTGAAATCCATCAATCCGCACTTGACCAGCGTGGTCGACTACGGCCCGTACCCCTCACATTGTGTGAGGAGACCCGAGCCCAGCAGTGGGACAGTTATGGATTGTGATTACTATTACTTTAGAGAAAACAGTTAATCTTTCATGTTTACCGTATTGTTTAATGATCGCTGGACAGTCCATGAAACGTGAGAGATACATTAAATTTCCGAGGTGTTCATAATACTGTGATATGTAATGAATTTAATCTTTATTCTACGACATATCATGATCTCTAAATTTACAAGACTTTGTTTTATCTCTTATTACATACTTAACCTTTTCAGTATTGACTATTACTGATTTTATGATCGGTTGCTTGTTTAAATAAATATTTTTTATGCCGTCAGCTCATAATATAGTATATTCAACAGAACTACAGTTTATTTTGTTTATTTTAATTTTGCTTTCGACTCAATATATTGATCTAGTTTCGTTCTTCTTAGAACGACTCTAGTATAGTAGTATTTCTTACTTTGTTTTTTTTGCATTCAGGTGTTTGATTTTTTTAATTATTGATATTAATAGTTTTTTTACAAACCTTTACTAGCTTCATTTGTTTGTTGTCTGTGTATAATCAAATCTTATAAGTTGAATTTCACCTATTTATCAGTATCCGAATAAAATATTTTTTTGTATATATATGTGAATCTGATAAATAATGGCTTCATAAATCTGGTCTGATGACGTAGCCGCAGGGCGACCATGGTTACTTTGAAATACCTAAAAGGATGCAACTGGATCAATCTGGGCACGTTTGGTCTGTTCTGAGAAATACTCTGGTCTTAGATGACACGCATGGCCTGACCATGAAGCCGAAGGTTTGCTACAATAAAATCGTGCTTCATTTTTTTAAACAATAATTTTTGTTATTATAACTATTAATGTTTTAGCTATATCGCCGATAAAAATACGAATTTATGAATCCGAATCACTGTACATATCCTTCCTTATTGATATTGCACTGCAGTTTACATATAAAATAGATCTATAAAAATGATCGTCTTTGTTATAAACAATATAAATATCAGATATTATAGTTTTAAATATAAAAAAAACAACATTGTAAACTTTATTAACTTTGAAATTTTATAAGTCTGTAGACAAAGGAACGAAGGTGTTGTATTAAATATAATGTATGAATTCTATATTGGAATATACAACTAAGCGTAATTTGATTCATGATCTGTTTAACTCATCAAATTGGCTAGGCTAGGTCAGGCTAGGCTCACGTTTTTCTCTTTTAATAACAGTAGGTATGCGTTATAGTATTTTGTAGCCGGCTAGCATTTTTTTGATATATATGAGTTTTTGTAATAAGTCTACAAATACAGGTTATGAGTTACTTGTATTTAGCTTGAAAAATATGATTCTATTATAATTGTGGACCATCATAGCGACATGTAATTATAATAAACTGTGTTAATAAGTCAAGTCGTTCAGAAATTATAAGACTTGTTATAGATGCTAGATGCATCGTTTATTATTATGTAAAGATAAATATTAATACTGGCTCATCAGTTTATATTCACTTATTAATATTGAACGAAAATATACGCGTAAGTGACGTACAAAATATAAAATAAACGACATTATTAATGTTATAAAATAAGTTATTTATGTAAAAGTAATATATGATCAGGATAGTATACAACTTGATGTATGTTACTCGTATATGCCTTAAGGTATACCGTAAAATAACAATAAGTATACGCGTAAAAGGTAGCCGGCTGTCGTAAAACCCAAGCAAGATATGACTAGCGACTGGACCCGCCACGGGCCTTGTCAACTTGAAAGAGAGAGGCGGGTTAGGTCGGGCAGGCGACCAGCTTAACACTTGGAGTCCCATTGTCGCACTGCTCGGCCTCCGATACGGCCGTGCGGGTAACGGCGCGCGCGCATGTTCGTCATTCGATAAATTAACGAACAGTGTACATGTCGTATAGTGACGGACGATCCCGCGGTAGTGGCTCGACGTAGGTAACGTGTTGTTGTGCACCGTTTTGTCGTAACGATACGGTTTTGTTGTTTATTGTTGTGCGCCGATTTCTGTAGGGCTGTCACGTCGTTGAATTGATTTATTAGATTTCCTAATTTTTATTTATGATTTATTGCATTGGTTATTTTAATGTGGATGATATTTCTTGTCTAGGATATTACTGAATAAGCAACGCACATCAGTACTAATAATTTTTAAATAAAAACAAACTAATAATTTGTCGAATGTTCTATATACGTAAATGCAATATTTAATTACATAATTTATGATCAAATCTGTAATTTGATTTTTAACTGAACGAAAATGACGACGGGAAAATTAAGTTTTAAGTGGCAGCCCTCAGCGTAAATGTAACGTATTCGATAAGTTATCGAGGCTTTAAATCGATCTTTTAGTTGCCAGGGGAATGAACACTGCACTGTTGGTTCGTATTACAACATAAAAAATATGAAATGTTTTTAATGCATTGAAGAATGTGGAGAATTTTGATTAAAACAAAATGATATTTTTTTTTGCGTATGATTCATAACTATGCAGACAACCATGAAATTCAGGGGTGAGGAATTCTGCCTGTCAAGACAAGATTACTGGACTGTCTTGGTTTGATTGATGCACTGACCGGTAGAGATGTTTACGTGACTAACAAATATTCATTCCCGATGCTTGATTATTTGTGATGTTTTCATTTGGAAATGGTCATGTTTTCCACAACGGAGAAATCATAACGTCTTCGAATGTGTGTGTGGTCTTTTATGTGTTTGTTTATCGTAGCTTTGCCAGGGTATGCATATTTAACCTCATTTACTTTAAATACAGGCTCAAAATAATGAACGCATTAAATTTTGATAAATTCAATCATTTTGAATTGAAAACACGTGTAACTTATAATATATACATATATGATAACCCTGTATAGTATATTAAATTCCTCGAAAATATTTGATAAATTATACGTATAAACGATTAATACATTACGTCATTCGACGTCGCGTATAAATTTAAAGATTTTTCACATTTTTGTATCTCGCAAAATAGAAAAATATACTCAAAAATGTGATATTTTTAACAATTTTGGTCTTAAACAATGAGTACATTATTATCGGATTAAAAAAAATAACTTTTTATTTATGTCATAACAACATAATTGAAAACAATTTGTAAAACTGCCTTTTATATTTTAATAATGAAGTTCTATACTGTTGTTTAAGATTATAAAATAAATATACTTGAACCAGAAATGTTAGTAATCGTAATCTGTAACTAAAAACTAGAGCATGTTTATTGACTTTCTCGAATACGACTTAACTATTTGAAACGCATTCATCGGATTGTGTACCTAGCATAGCAATGTATTGGATTTTTATGTTAATTATTCTAGAAACATATCGTGTTTCTGAAATACTTATGATCATTTAAGATTCCGTACGACTGTACGTTAAAAGGTTTTTTAAATTAAGAAAATTTAATATACGCATTGCACTTGCAACCACCACCTTCGATGAGAAAAAAAAATACTAGTCTTGGTAAACTATAATTATTTTTTTTCATTCTTTGATTGGTTTCATATGGTTGTCAAATCTGTCAATGTCAAATCCATGTTATATAACAATGGAATATCGCAGAGTAACTTCACTCATATTGCACAACCGACAATCATACTCATTGGAGACTAACTTCATCCTGTGTTACATGAACGCTCGTAACTGTTGTTTCGTTCGGGAATGTCGCCTGATTTTGATTATGCCACCATGAAAAGTAATTTTCAAAAATATAGGCGCCGCATTGACATCCTTGTCCTTTCCGGTTCCATAGACAAAATGGTATCCTAATAGTTACGTCACATCCGTTCATCAATCCGTAGCGTAGCACAAAAACTCTTAGTACTGGAAAACTGTGAATTAAAATGGGAAGATACCTATACCTTTTTATTAAAAGACAATGTAGTAGAAAAAAATCAAAAAAAAAAAACTTGATTTAAGACTCCGTTTGTAAATTTTAAGCTCTAAATTCAAAATGGGTTTATCTTGTTTAGAGTCAGAGGAGGGGCACCTCCTCTACGAGAAAAATATTCGATATGATACGTGTGAAAAAAATACGGAAGTATAAATATTGATTAACAAAGGAAAAATATCACGGCGTTTGAAGTTTTGAAAGTTATCCAGTAATGATGAAGTTTTTTATAATCACGGAACCCTACATAACGTTGACTAGTTTTCTTTGTGTATGACGAATGGGTATTCCTGCGATCGAATTCCCAGTAAATACAGAAACCCTTGAACGTTTAAAGTGGGGCGACGAGCGATAAATGAAAGGATCAAAATAGGTATATCGAAAGCAACTTTTCCTCGTAACATCACCATAGTTAAAATATGTATCTGAAAATCATTGGGAAATCAATAATAGAAATAACTGCAATGACAGTAGTTAAGCAGTCCTAGATAGGTTTTCCGGGACCGATTACAGGTCATAATTCAATTTTTTTTTTAAATATACGATACCAGATATTGTGTTTTTTTTGAAAATTTGCTGCTTTCTAGTCAAATCTATTATCATCTTTGTATGCATCTGTCAGCTTTTTAAGGTCCAGTGCTGGACATAGATCTCCTCCAATTGTATTGTCATACGTAATTAAAATTATTATATCTCGCTTACTCACGTCTCGCTGTCTCACGGCTTACTGTGGATGCCCTATAACATGCACTTTATTGCGAAGGACCTCGGGCGATTCGCTATTATTATAATAACAACTGTTGCACGCCGCGATAACGATCGCTCTTCCAGCGATCACGATTCTCGCTTCGCGGTACGAGACTTGCTTGACGTTTGTCGGTCACTAGCGTTTTCCGATTGTATTGTAGATTGTTCGAATGTTCGAATGTTTGTTATATGAGGCGGTAGGTCGACGATGTAAAATAGTAAGGGAACTGTTATTACTTTCTGAGCGAGATAGATAGATGTCGGGTAAAAAAATGAAAAATGTTGACGATACTGAATGCTTGAAACTTGTGAATAGTTTGATACCAGCATATCTTTTGTTATTCAATAACGTTAATATATTTATTATAAAAATCGTAAAATTTCACGCCCATTTTTTTCAGAGGTTTCGTTATTTTACAATTAACACACTACAATCAGTACATGTTGATTCACATTCGAAAAAAGAGCAGAAATTCTCCTTTGTTGTTTTGTATGTTAAAATAATCCGATTATATTATACATAATTATAATTATACAATAAGTACTAAAATTACGATAGAATTATACGACGATACACATAGAAATCTAAAACTGAAGCCACTAAAACTGTTACTGACTGTTAGTTGTTAGGCCGCTTCTTCAGTTGCAACAATACAATTATAAAATTATTTAAAACATTTAAGACTATGTTATTTACTAGTATGACAACACCTTTAAACTCCACGCCAGTCGCACGCACACGGCAGTTTCCCTACGCATATATAAGATGTTGCCGTGTCGTCCAATGGAGTAGAGCCGACAGTAAAACGCCAGGTGGTATGCGTGCCGGTTCAAAAAAGAGTTACAAGTCTACACAAGGGTACTGTTGTTACATAATAATTGTAACAAAAATACCCCTTGTTACTTAAACGTGTTGGTTGCGACCTCAACCTTGAAGTTGCGATTGCGGTCCCGTATTAGGGTTACGCACTTCACACTTTTTAACCCACTTACATGTTCGATGAATAATCGGTAAACAAAATGTATGTGTATCGCATTAGCATACGTTCTACGGATTTGTTTTACTGTATGTCGTTTGAAATTTTAAAGAATCGTGTATAACAAAAGGAAAATGTTCTCTATGTGAATGAATTAAAATATATTTTTGAATGGTTCCAACGGATTTCACATGGTAATCTCAGGGTAATAATTTCACAGGGTCTCGGCCACACTCGATTTTCTCTGGTACCATAATTAAATAAAAAAGGAATTATTTTCAATTTGGAATTTGACTAAAAACAACGGCATCTTAAAAAAGCAAAGTGAAATTTGGTTGACGAAATTAAATAAAGAAATTTAATGATTAATTTTAGGAATTGAAAATTTCGTTAATCGCTCGTTAGATACATTGATAGATTTTAATTATTTCCTTGGTTAAAACGCCACGTGCTATAACGCAGTCTAATATATTTACTAGGTAGTGTATAAATATATGAAATATGAGTAAACATGTACAGTATTTCAGTCCCGTCATGTTGTCAGTCAGTCATAATGTTTTGCTAAACAACATTCTTATGCGTCCCTTGTTTCCGAGCATCGCAAACACGTCCTGTGGACTTTTAATCGTGTTATATAATGTCCATGTATTCCAAGGTTGCTAGTAGTTTACTGGTTTGTAAGTCTGTAAGTCGGTTTATAAGTCTGGCTTTGAAGTTGATCAATCAATCAATCATTCAATCAATCTTTATTGTGAAATACATAGGTGCAAAAAAGGTGTTACAACTGATATACGGCATAGTATTCCGGCGACAACTGGCATACAATATTAAATAAAATACCATTAAATAAAAATGTCACGATACTAACAAAAAAATTATTTGAAATAGATAAGATTTTGAATAAATAAGTTTTATAATTCGTTAAAGTCGCTTTCATTGGATCTAATTGGTTAGTTTTCGAAGTTCAAAGTTTGTGGAGTCAATCTAGTAATTCTCAAAGAATATAGTCTCAAAAGTGGAACGTAATGTTTTTCTATTATTGATCTATGTCTATGTGTGAATAATTTCGAATAAAAAACATAAATAACCATCTACTCCAAACCAAAGAAGACTATACTTCTCTTTACTCCGATTTTTCTCCCTCTCTTTCTCTCTGTATTTCATACCAAAGTATTAATCTCACCCCTTCAGTAATAATCTTCAAAGATGAATTTCTTAACCGGACGTGGGTCATAGAAATCCAAGTCTTCATTACGAATGGTATAATCATTCGTACACTAACAAGTTCTATGCAAGTGACTGTACAACGGATCGCATTATGCGATAAGTACATTAGCGGCCATGTTTGAATTGGCCAGTTGTTTGAGCGTACAGCCAGGACATCCGGAGTTTGGTTTGCTCTTGTATAACTTCACGTGACGTATACACAGTGCTTCATACACGTGTTTGTTTGTTGAAGTAGTTATGTGCTAATGTTTTGAACGTTTATCTCTTATACGATGTCTTAGAATTGAAATCTAACATGGATCTTAGTTTTCTAAACGATATACTTCTCTTGAACTGCATAAAGACCTCACATATTTAATAATCAAATAATGCAAGCGTCTTGTCACGCTGGTCCAGCGTTTCCTGGCAATCTGAAAGTATCAGAAGATCGGTGTGCAGCTAAAGCCATTGAAATGGTTTGTTCCCACGGAGTTACTTCGGGATCAGTATCATATTCCCTCTGTGGAGTTCAGAAGTTTCACTATCTTATTTCAGGATTCTAAATAATAATAATAGTAAAATTCTTATACGGCATACCTATACCTACTTCTCCGAGTAGAGGTCTTGCTAGAATTATATACACAAAATTCTATCTAATGGTTTTCTCAATTACCTTAATAAATAAACTCATTTACACTTAAATTATGCGAGAGTTCATTGATCTTTTTACCCTAATTTCAAAACGTTCTGAATATATACAATTGAAAATACATCATTAGTAATTAATAATTTGTTTTTAGTATTCAAAAAATATATAATACTTTATTAATATTCAAATTAATATATTCATTGAATTGTAAATGCCGAATGAATCAATTGTGATTTTTAACATTAGTAACAGTCCTTATTTCGCACTCGGAAACTTGTACACTATTGACTAAACTCAATGAAATATTCAGATGGAATTCATTAATTCATGAAATTCATTTAAAAATACCATTATTAACAACACTAACTAATCGCCCAATCTTATCAATAAAAATCACATACAACTCGGATAAGTCGTTTCTGATATCAAAGTAAACAAATATACCAACATATAAATCAAAAACATCTAAGAATCATTATTATGGAATCTGTTACGTCAATAAATAATTCAAGTATTTTTTTCAAATACCTTTCACTACAGACATCGATCATAGTTTTATTATACCATATGAATATAAAAATACTAGCGACCTTCCTCCCCCCCCCTCCCCCAAATTCAAACGATAATTGCACATTAAGACTTAAAATATATATAGCGTATATAGCTCAATAATAATGTAGCAATCTACAAACAAACATTATCTCCTCATTATGAAGGGATTCAAATACGCAACATAATGGATCTTTCTATAGGCATGAGTTTTTTGCTATAATAAGTATAAAGAACTAATGTCGCTTTCCAGCTTTCAAACTATCTCCACAGAAAAAATCATAGAATAACGACGCTTTGTTGTTAAGGACAAACAAACATACAAAAATGGGAAACATATATAATATTAGCGTGGATTACCCATGTAGGTTGCTGGCTTCTTACCTGAAACGTGAGTATAATTTAATTTTACGGCCATCGACGCCGTATCAGGTGTAGGAAGTCTTGATTTGGCATCGGTGACATTTTCTTATCTGTGTAAGTTTGGAGGACCAGTTAAAAGCTCGCCCGCTTCCTCTTTCGCCCGGCGACACGACAGCTCGTTTCTGTATGTCCAATGTCCACTGTCAATATAACCTGCTGCGGTAAATAAGAAGAAATTGCTATATTGTTCATGTCAATTTTTGTCGTATTATGAAATATTATTCACTGTTTGTTTTTACAAATCCCTTTCGTCCGACTGTTATTCGTTCGATGAATCCCTCGTAATTTGCAATAGGAGAAGCGGGACGAACTCCAAAGGAGATTTTTTAATTAAATAGTATTTTGATACTTAAGGGTTGGGTATCAAAATCGTGTCTATGTAGTCGTTTTATTTAAAATAATTATGCAATAAGTATAATTCTTTGTCAATCCTATCGAATAAATTTTAATTCGAGGGTGTGAGTGAGTGATTCATATTCACACATTCATCGTATATGAATGTGTGAATGTTTATTATTATGATTATCACCGACGCAATAGTAATTTATATAATTAATAATGT
This sequence comes from Calpodes ethlius, assembly GCA_018251375.1. Classification (NCBI taxonomy): domain Eukaryota; kingdom Metazoa; phylum Arthropoda; class Insecta; order Lepidoptera; family Hesperiidae; genus Calpodes; species Calpodes ethlius. Next base: position 9,190 of record DWPA01002156.1, read on the forward strand.
ATGAAAATTTATAATTTTATTTTATTTATAAATACAAATCTTGTTACTAACGAAACAAACTTATAAATATATTAACGTTCTTATTCTAGTTCCATACGTATTTACCTACTTAGCACGACCAAATAACAAATTTTAAAACGACAGGTAAAAATGTTTTTACTTCGGGAATCAAACTCGGATACTTATGTTCTACGACCTGATCATCTGTTGAATGAATCGTCAAATATAGATTTTTGTGTGTGACGAATAACACAATAGATCACAGCCACAAACAGATGTATAAACGATTGTATGCATAAATGGGTATATAAAAAAACCGATATCGTATGTTTATAAGAGGTTTATCTATCTATCTAACAGCCTTTAAAAGTCCACTGTTGGACATAGCCCTCCCCTAATTTGCGCCACTCAGACCGGTCCCGAGTCATCTGAATCCAGCGAAAACCGGTTTCTTCTTCAGGTCGTCAGTCCATAAGAGGTAGGTACATTCAATCAGATGTAGTGTCTTGTTTGGCGAATATCACTTTCGGTTAACGGTATAAATGCTACGACGACGTGACTATGAAGTAATTAAAACGGGATGGCGTGCTGCATAACAATTTAACTGTTACAGCGGTACGTTTTGTGTAAAAAATTGCGGATGGTGAATTGACGGCTTTATCAAAATACTCGCCGGACGTTGACCCGTTCGTCGTTGCAGGTGTAAAGCGCGTGTCGGAATGGTGTCGTTGTGCGAGTGGCGAGATATCGCGATTGTCGGTCTGTTCCGTGTATTGGACAACGTAATAAAATTAGTAGTAGATAAATTTGGCTAAAATTATGAAATGAAAAAAATCTATTTCATCTACAATTCTAGGTACTTCTTCCACATTTAATAGTACCTCTATGATTATTTTTCTGAAAATGCAAGATTGACATTTTAATCGACTTCAAATAAAACACTTCGTTAATAACAGGTCTGTGATTTGAGCGTCTCATTTATAAGCAGTTATAGTATTTAATAGTGAATAGACTCTTATATAGATATTTGTGTACCTACGATATACTTTATGAGAAAACATCGACTTGTCCTTTACCTTCAGGTGGGATTTGTAGTGAAGTAATTATAAGTAAAAAAGTTTCAAATGGAGGTCGAAATAGTTAGTTACTGGAACCATTTCGATTTATAATATAATCGTGCTGGTCAAGTGGTCTCAAATCATAATATTGCATTCGATTTTTGACAACAATATTTTATTTTGTTCTTTATGTTAAAATATTATTCATCGCTAACATCTTTATTCGCTGACAGTGTAACTGGTGTATATTTTTTGTCGAATACATTGAAAAACTTAATTAGACACCTATACGTAAAGTAGGTCAATTCGTTTATTAGAGATTTAAACATCCAAAGAATTATAGAAACTTCTATTGGATCACTTGCTCACTTGCTCCATGTCCCTTCCTTTTCGATTTCTGTTCTGTCCTGTTTGATTTCTGTCCATGACAAACAATTGTTACAGAAATAGATCGACTTTTTACAGGAATTGTATTTCTCATATAAGCGATAAGACAAGGCAAGAAGTAAAAAAAAAAGTATTTTTACCTCTTTTAAATAATTTATACGACCATAGTTACAATATTACGTTGAGTATTTATTGGTAATTACAAATTGTTAATTAACTATTTCAATGTGTTAAAGCATTCTTAGTTTCATTTATTTATGTTATCAATAGATGGGTTCATATAAAAAAAATATTATTTGCGTTGATCAGAGTTCTTCAATCTGTGGGTCGCTAACTTCAGGAGAGTTACGATGCCTGAATCGGGGAGTCGCTGGTAAAAGGAAAAACGCAGATTTGTACCCTACAATATAAATATTTTTTTATTGAGAAAAATGAAATTGTTTGTTTAAAACAATCTGTTTGTTAGTAGTATTTTGCATTACCGACTATTTGTCTGTCATGGCCCAAGAGGGTCGCTAGAATAGGTACAAAAACATTGAAAAAAACTGGCGTATATCAGCATTTCCATAGTTCTATTTCCCGCTTGTTCAGTTGTTCTCAAATGCTATCCGCAATAAATCGCTTTTTAACAATAAGATCGCCTTTTGTGCACAAACATTGTTAATTGTTACGTACTTTTCTGTTACATTAATTATGATGTACAATGAAGTGTAACAAATAAATAATAATATAGTTTTACATATTATACTTAAAAAATCGTAATCTCAAAGTGCATGAAAAAACATGAGAGAACTTTTAAAAATGTTTTACAGGCATTATAAAGGGATTTTTAAAAACTGTATTAAAGAAATATTTACAGGATTCGAAATTTGAATCTTGTAACGATTCCATTCGTAATATAAACTACTTTGTTTTTTTAATAATGCTACCAGCATGGAAATATGCTATGATGAAATATGTATAATGCCATTATAGGCAGGTATATCTAGTCTGTGCTGGGCCTACGATTACTCCAGCCGGTTTGATGTTGTTCCATGAACCACATCGAAACGTCAAATAAACCGTTAAGTGCGTAGCGGAAATACCTGTTAGTTCTATGCCGTGGTACCAACCAACTGTATAGTTGACGATGAGGTCCATAACCTATTGGAATAGGAAGAGGTCGTCAGAGTTGTAATAATAGTCACTAGGTATGTTGTAGAAGAGTTGTTGAACCATTAATTTGCATAGCTCGATTGATAGACAGATTTGTAGTGGTTTTTAATGATGTTTATGTTTCTGGTTAAGGCTGAGTTTCCACTAAACTTGGGTGAGATATAGCGGCGGTGCGCGAAGGAATATATATTGGTGGATCCAATGGGATTACTTCATTTTTATAGCCTCGTGTAATGACGTAATATTATTGGTGTTTTCGTGTCGCATATATCTGATGGATTTTCAGCCTAAGGCTGCTTTTTCACCAGATATATAATAATATTTATGAAGCCTGCCTGACTTTCTAGCACCCTTTTGATTTAGTGATCTGTCGAACAACTCGTGACATGGCTGGGTTTGATAGTCAATAATTTCTGACTTTCTTTTTTCTCGGTTCTTTTTGCCGATTAGTGGTTTATGTTCCTAATATCCATTGGCAATGATGATTTCTTACATCAGTTGGTTCGTCCGAAAAATATTGCTCTGAACGTAGCGAATGATCATAAACGTACGCAGAGACGATACAATTCAAAACAGTTCACTCGGTCAGTGTAAACCCTGGGTGATTAATCCGCTTCTAACGTACACAGCTTCCGAACCTCAATAGTTTCTGTCGCAATTCTATAAACAACGTCATAAATTTCGAAAGGAAACCAAAATATTATTCTATCCTTATAGGTGTTCCAGTTTTGGACGCTAGAGGTTGTCGCTTGCCGATGAATGAGTTATGGTTTTAAACCGGATATAATAACGTCGCACTGTTTTGGTATGTGTGTCTGTACGTGTTTGCCCTTGGTAATGGTGCTGTAATAATACCTGGATTATTAGAATGACATAAAATTACCAATGAGACATAACGGCCGTTTTAAATAGTCTATCCGTCAATGATCTTCAATCGTCAATCAACGGACACTTAAATGACGTGTCTCTTTCAGAGTTGCTAGGAAACAAGTTTAAAGTTTGTAGATAGATAGCTTTGATATTGCGCGTAAGTTTTCTAGGATTCTCCGTTAACTAAATAAAATCGATTGGTGTAACAACAGTACTTCCTACTAGTATCTAGACTTGATGGATTTGAAAGGAATTCAGAAAGGAATTGACAGGACGTTCAGAACTAACATAATATATTCGCGTTTAGTCGGCAAAGTAAAAACTTTAGTAGAAAACATGAACCTTCTTCCAATATTATGACATATTGGAATCACTTTCAACGCTAATAGCGTACAACGTAGAGAAACTTACCAATATGACAACGGTTCCCTATAGCAGCTCTCTATGTACCACTCAGGTTAATCTCGACGCTGCTTATTCTCTTTTATGCTTTACTGGCTAGCAGCCAATACAACCTCAAACTACCTCATTGTACCGAGAACTATTTATAACGCGATTTGATCAACATTTTGGAGATCCAGTTATAATGGATGTCTTACCTGTAATGCGTTGGACCATTTTTCTACGATCCCCAATCTTTCTTACCTACCGGTATTGTTTAGTCCACTATAAATCCATTGTAAGTCTACTGTAGTCTGTATATTGATTTCTCGACAGCGACACTGGTTATTGGGTCAAATTGTCGCTGCTCATGCATTTATTGCTGGAATTATAAGTCATAAGTCACCATTGCGCATTCACAGGCTGTCTCAATAATTTCCGTTGTGTCGTTAGCTTTTACAAGACATTTAAATTTAATGTTGCAAAATAACACCGTGGTTATAACCTTTGAAGTACCGTGAATAGTAATTATGAGTTCAGCCATTGCATCTGACACAGTTATTTCTAAAGACATTAAATTGTGCGTATTAGTAATATATTCATGTAATCTTTGGCGGAGTTATTTTTGCAGTACGATAAGAAATGTCTTTACGGATATATTTTACGTAAATAGCCGACACATGAGTTGAAAACCATTTGATAGTAATCGGATTAATTGTCTTCCACCGATGGAAAAGACATAGACCATGTATGCTGTGTTTTGGAAGAAAATTATCCATACATTCCAATGTAAAAATATGATACGGATAGAATAAGTGTCTTTACAACGAATTTATCGAGGAAATAATAAAATAATGAAGTGTATAAATTGAACTTAACATTATTATTGATAGCATGATCGATAATATAATAGAACGCTTCTTGAATCGGTTTTCAAGAGCAGCACTATTAATAATTGACAAAGGAGTGCACAGATTTATTGATGTAACAGAGTTATGTTGTACGTATTTTCGCGTGCTTTGGGGCCAATAAAAGGAGGTTTAATCAGCTTTTCAATCGGCTCACATTTACAACACTGTTACTGAAAATTGAAACAGATTTCAATCACGATATTCTTACATTATTCACAATTTGTCATGGCTGCATGCATTGTAAAGAGTATTCTCACAACTGTTATATCCATTTAAAGTAATGATTCTTGCGGATGTAATTGTCGAATCAATTTGCACGTTGGTAAAGTATTAAATTGAATCTCCGAATGCATTATTAACTATCCTTTCACTCGATAATTGAATCGTCAGGCATTGATGTTTTGTTTTTGTTTTAATGTTTTTATCACTCACAAGGCCTTATTCTATGCGTTTCCGATTGTGGATATAATTTATATATCATTCTAGACAAAGGGACGTGATTCTGAGTTCACGTATATAACACGCACATTAAATTATGATGTAAATTAAGTCATGGTATGCCCTGATGCATGATTAGGCGGGTTCGTTCTTAGATTACGTAGTAAATATTTGCAATGTTAGTATTACCGGGTCGAATTGCTACGTGCCGTTTGTAAATTCACACGTAATACTTCTATAGGAATAATCATATTGCAATTTATTCTCAGGAACAATGATAAGGAATAAATAGAGTGAGAAAATACATTTTTGACCTCTTTGTATATAATAAAATTCATCGGGATTCTATCTAGCAGTATTTTAAGGTCCATTGCTGGACAAATGCCCCTCCTAATTGGTTCTACTTCGTCAACATAAATCAGTCGAGATTACGTTTCATTTGTTAAGTATTAAATTTTTGTACAACGCAAATAAAAAAAAATATTGATGAAAACATTATTACAAAAAATGTCATAAAATAATAGTTTTTTTCATTCCAAATTTGAAAGTTCCTGTAGATTTTATTGTATGAAACGGATTATTTACAAGGTAGTCGTATGTTATTGTACGCCGTGGGTAAACTACATGAGATGATAACAACGATAAGTAACGACATAAGTATCGCATTGTCATGCTTTAATGGACGGAAAAATCTTGCTTGTTATACTCGAGTGGCGAAGTAAATTGATTCGATACATTTCCTTGTCCAGATTGTACTATTTGCATTAGGTATTTTTCATACAGAAATCGAAGAATGATTAAAAGTTACATGTATTTGAATGCTAGAATCCCCTTGTTTCTCTTAGGGTAATAAGGATACTTATCTTTTACAAATAATATCCTCATTTAATGTAGTTTTTTATTCGGTTTATGTTCTGGTTGTTCGAATCGTTGTAATTTTTAATTAACAATGCACCTTTTGAATGTATTAAAATTTGTATTAATCTGTGGAATAATTATCGCGTGACGTCAAAAGTTGATAATAGACAGAAAAGTAAATAAACATTCAGACAAAAACATATTAAAAACTATATTATGATATTACTTAAGTTGTAACAAAACAAAAAAATACAGATTTGGCCTTACCACAATCTTATTATTGGTGTAGATAAGTGTTGCAATAAAAATACGACAAATTTATCGTTTACAAATTGCACCATCGCCGTGTTTATTTATAAAAAATAAAAATAATGCACAGTCATAAGAGGTTCAGTGTACACAACGCACGACAGATAAGCATAGGCAGAATCAGAAGCTAGATTACGTTTCAGATAGCGACCCAGGCAGTGTTAATGACCCGTACAAGGCCAAAGCCCTCATCGAATAACTTATAAAACCTTTTAGTTTCATGGATTCCAATTCATTTCAACAAAATCGATAATCGATATTGATATCGAATATCTTTATGACAATCGGGCGTCGAGCGCTCGCTTAAAGTATAGAGTAATGAGATAAGTTTAAACATTTTTGTATTTTACACTTGTAGGCAACTCAAGTCATGATCGACGTCTCGGAGAAAATGATATTGAACGAACTGATCGCGATATATTGATTTGAATACTGTGTATGTGTGTGTAAAGTTAATAAAATGGGTAGTGGAAAATTCGGTTTTGGCGTGACCGGTAAGAAGGATAAAGTGACTGCAACAGACGCTGCAAAGACTGAGTTTAGTGTTAAGGAAAAATGTCGCAAAATACAGAAGAAATTGAAAAAGACTGAAAAACAGAAGACTGATGCGAGTGAAAAAGAAAAGAAGATCTGGTGGAATCAATGCAGTAGTTGTGAGTAGACAAATTTAAATACCTAAAGTAAAAAAATAACAGGCGTTTTGTTGATGAAACAGTTAGAGAATTGTAATTGAAATATTATTGTATATTCTATGAAAAAATCTTCAAGTATTCTTTTCTAGCGACAAAATATTTATAATGCGACAAAAGTAATGTAAATACTATGCTAAGACATGTTTT
>DWPA01002157.1:0-16393 GCA_018251375.1 Calpodes ethlius
ACAAAAAAAATATGAAGCAAGACAGTTGAAAATCCTATCACAATAGATAGTAAACGTTCGGATTAAATCTTGTGGTAGGGACGGACCTCAGAGCAGTTTGCTCTAGACATTATCTGTTATTAGGAGAGAATTGTGCCCTGTAATGGGCCATTAATTAATTGCAGGTCCTATAGCTTTGTTCAGAATTATTAGGAAAGTTTGACAAACCCGAGGAAAGATAAGATAAAGATATATAACACGTTTATAAAAGAGCAGCATAGGACACAGACTTAAAACAATTATTGATGTCAACGTGAGCTTCACATTACGTCGCAGGAAATGACGGAAAACGAGATCCTTCTACGAGATAAATAAGGACAAAGGAGGAGGAAATTAAATTATGCCGCATACAAGTTGTCTGGTTTTTTCCTATTTTACTTGTCTAAATATAATTCTTTTATACCAAAATATTATTGGTATCATAGTTTTCGTTATACTTAGTCCTGTATAACTTTCATGACATTATTTGTTATAGACATAATATGGTACTTATCAATTGTCATTATTTTACGTCGCGTGGTTGTTAAACTCAGGCGAATAAATCCCTTTTTAATTGTTAATCTTCATCTAAAGCTTTCTCTCTGCATGGTTTATATTCGAAATTTCAATGAAAATTCAAACATATTTTTTTAAATAAGTGTAGGTATTATTTATAATAATTAATGACGGCCCTGTAGCTCATTTCATTGTGAAACTGAATGACGGATCTCGGATAAGAGTCCCCGCGGGGTCAGCTATTTTTGCGATTGTCAAAGAAATAAATCTTCATGTATATAATTGTCTGCACATAAATTAATAAGTATTTGTTCTAGGTCCATGAGCCGTGATGTGTTCTTTGAGTTTTTATTGTGTGAAGCTGTAACTAAGTAGGTAGGTAATAAAATCTAAGAACATGAATTTTGTTTATGTCTAACTAGACAGATAGACATAAGCAAATACAAAGACACGCGAAGTAGACAGATAAACTAGAAGATATAACTATATCTTGATAAAATTAAGCAGGTGTGTGTAAATTGTATGATAAAACAATTAATCGTTACCACCGAGCTGGTCTGGTGATGGAGGTAAAAGTTTAGTCTCATTACATTTCTCTTATCTAACTCAATAGATTATCACTGTAATACATTTAATGAGGTACTGTTTTTGGCAGCCAAAGCTGGGTATTGAACACAGTTGTGCGCCGCTGTTCGGCACAAACTTTGTACGAGAGCTGTGAGTTAAAGCGGAATCATATATTATCTTTTCACTAAGGCTGTTTAACGGATTTATTACATCCCTAACTTTTTCTACAGAAATCATCCCTCGGAGATGCGATGAATGGCCCCGTACATACATGTCAATATGATATATTTTGGTATGTAGTTGGTGATGTCATCATATCAATTTGGTGAAGAATTAATCATAATCACATATTACAATCATATATCTTAAAACCTCTTTTCAGATAGTTTCAACGCTTTTCAAGCATTATTATTTTATCCCACAAAACTTCCACATTAGAAACTTATAAAGTAAAGTTTACGCTTAATAAATAGTATTTCTAGCTTGTTTTCATTGCAATAACTCACGACCATAAATTATTCTACTGAGACCAAGTCAAGAGATTGGACGAATAAATGTTTGCCAAACTTACTAAATAACCTAGAAAATCTATTGGAATAATATCTTCAAAATTATGTATATCCCTTTAATTTTATAAATGCATATATCTACATAAGAATTAGAAGAATCAAACTTAGATCTCAATGTCCTAAAACAGAGTTTCAAGTCAAACCACTAGGTACACTATCACTCCTTAATAAATATACCCAGTAATCACAAATCTAAAATCACGCTACAAGTCACAAATATCGATATAGCTTGCAGTTCTCGTGCCTCGCAAGGTTTATAGACGCAGTGCCGCCCGGCAAGGGACGGCAGTAGCGTGTCGCGAGCACACTGGGCGCGCGTCTCGATGCAAACGCGCGCGGACACGCTCCACAGCTTTCACTCGAATAACGACTCGAAACGATCGATAACATAAAACCACGTGTAAAACATAAAACAAAACGTTCTACATACCGAACCCATTCCCTCATATCAGTTAAAATAATAACGTCCACATTTCAACTCCAAGTGCCGATACTGCCATCGATAACATCGCGTGTAGCACCCGGCGTCAACAATGTAGCCATAGTGACGCGATCATGTTGACGATTTGACAGTAATTCGATGCAACGTTTGGTGTGCGTAAAATTACTTCATTTATAAAACATGTTAAAAGTTGCGTGTTGGTTATTGCCGTGTAAAGATAAAGTTTATGACAATAATCTCGGTGTTTAATTAGACGGAGATAAACTTCAATAATGGGGAATGGAATGAACAAGGTAAGACAGTTCAAATAGTTTTATTATCCTCCGCAGCACCATGGCTTGTAATGTAACAAAATCTGCGGAGTTTGTAAGCGTCAAGTTACGTAATGTTAACGTAGCCCGCTAGTAGATCGCACGTACTCGTAGCATCGTAGCATATCCGTAGCACTGGTTGAATAGGACCATTTTTAAACCCACGAAACTATTACTGTAAAAATAAATTCAAAAATAAATTTGCTAGAAGTATAGAAATAAAATCAGTTAAGAATTTTGAACGCTTAAAATTTGCCTTCAGATGCAAACCTTGCAATTTATTTCTCCTCTGATCAATATGGGTTCAGGACAGCGGGGCAAGGTTACGTTCCCGCTTTAGAAGGACATATTATAATGAGAAAATTCTTCGAATATACAGTTGCAACAGTTGAAAATTTATGTCACAGGCAGTTGATAAATTATTACTTGCACATTGTGGGCCATTTATTGTTTTAATTTTTAATACAATTATTGTTAGAGTACTTATATATTATAAAACATTTATTATTTATTATATTTAACTAAATATATAGTCAATCTAAAAAGTATTTTAGCTGAGTAGTTGAAATAAACTTATTTTAGCGTGCGTCTTATTAACTTGGAGGGTATTTGGTAAACATCTATCTACCTTCAAATTATTTTAAATAGAATTTAAGAAATATTTTAGACAATCAAATTCTTCAATTGAAATGATCTTTTACATTTAAAGAAAATTTACAGTATTTAAAAAGTCGTTATCGTTGTTATATATATATTCAATTGCTGTTACCTGTTTTAAAAAAAAAGAAGTGTTAGTTTCTCTGTTATTTATAAATATAGTCAGTTTCCTGATACGCAAAATACATGGTCTATATCTGTGGTATTTATTTTTAATATACCTACTTAATTGATCATATTATAATAAATATAATATAAGAAATAACGAATACATTATTAGATTTCTAAAATGTCCTTTCCGTGTAGGGAAGTGCCCATACTCTAATAAAAAATCCTTTCCAACTAAATGTTACTTTTGTAGATTATAGTCTTAGATTTAGGTTAAAATATCTTATTTATATAAATAAAGAAAAGAAGAGAAATAAAAACAATGAAAAAAGGCATAAATAATATTAGAAACGAACTGGTGCCAGCGACTGAGCCCGTGAAAGTATTATTTTTAGACATATAAACTTTTACGCTTTTTTTTCCACTTCAGGGGATGAATTTAACTTTTATTCCAGCTTCTTCGCCATCTTCAACATATAAGGAAATTCTCTACAAAGTTCTATGCTTTTAACTCCACTGATCTTCTCCTTCCTACCTGATTAAGGATGAGCGTTGTCTGTCAGTTTATGAAAGTTAGCGTTTTATTAAGTCATAAATGAATATCACATCACTAGTACACATAAAAGCTACTATGCATTAATATCTGTATAAGACACAGTTTTTTAATAAAGTAAGGCTAGCGATTGCAACCGAGGAAAATAACATTGGGTGGTAGTCCTAAAATAATAAACTAAGGCGTTATATAAGCTCTATAAATAACTTTAACCTACTTGCTCATTTATGTTGTTTGTTCCAAACCTTGTTTTCGTCTTGATTCCGACACAAACAACTGAATGGGAAGGCTGTCATATAATATTAGTTTACATATATTGAAACGTAGGTACCTTGAACAGTCAAAATACCTTTTGTATTTCAGAAGTAAAATTTTTGGCAGGCGTCTCTCGAAAGAACGCTATTAGCTCTGGTAAATTAAGTGCATCGATCTGAAAATTGTCAATTTCAGGCCGGACTAAAAGGTTACATGTTTTCGGGCTTTCTAGAGTAAGCGAGGTTTTAAAAGAGAATTTTGCAGGTTATTGGTGAACTGGCCACGTTTTCTGCATTCACTAGAGATGGTGTTGTATGAACATGGGGCCGTAAAATCTATATAGCGGTCATAAATAAGTATATGGCGCATAAATACCGGGGTACCAAACGATTTTCTTGAGTGTGTTCATCATAAATGAGGTCGACTGCAAGTGGAAAAAATTACAGCGCGCGTCCAGTTTTCGGAGGTTACATATCTACGAATAAATTGCCCATAACACTATATAAGTCTTTAAATGTGTAAGATCAATAAAAATATCGTACATTCCCTAATCCGTACTAAAACAATTTCAACTAGCAAATGCCAGATTTTGTTACAGAATTGATCAAGAGTCCGAAGAATTTCTTGTCACTCAGAAAATAAATTAGATGGATTTTATTCGATACCGTATATCCATTATCATCATAATAATAAGAGGTTACGTAAACTTCTATACTATAAAGGAAGAGAAACAGACAAATCATTTGCCCTGCTTCATATAATATCTTGTATTATATTTTATTGCGCACACCACGGTCGATACAATTTCATACAAAATATTTTATAGCGATCGTGTACCCGCGCGTGTCACTTATAATAAGGTGAGTACGACATTCATATAGTAACGATCAAATTATTATGATAATGTCAAGAATAAGTATAAGAAATTTGGTACACAAAATTACTCATACACACATTACAGCAGTTAGGATAAGGTGTACATCTTATCAAATATATAAAATTATGCGATACTTATGCAAATAACAAATTAATTAAATAAATTTACATCGTTACAATAAAAGTCATAAATAAGTCATTTATTAATATAAGTAGAGGTGAACTAGCTATGAATATATTTTGTAGCACGCTAGCTAATTTATTGAAACCTGAAATAAAATTATGTTTTTTGCAATTTATAGGAAAATATGTTGGAAACAAATGAAATTTAGGTATATTCTATATCAAGTATAATGAAACAATGTAAATATAAAAGGATAACATAAACAGGGATATACTCTTAATAGACTTTTAAAAATATATATTTTAATTTTATTGTTACAGTTAATAAGATTGGGCACTTAGAGAAATTTTGAAACAAGATAATATTTTTATGAATTGTGATTTTCAATTCCATTATAATAATTATATACATACATGATATATGATATGAATAATCCAACATAAAAGTTAACGGAGAAAAATTACGTCAAATTGAAAAATAGATATCCAGGGAAAATTTCATCCGATTGTAAAATATACACCATATCCAAAGAAAAAATTTCATCCGATTGTAAAATACATTAAATACACCCTTCAGTTTTTGTAAATAAAATGGTTTAAGTTATTTATAACTGTACAGCGATGGTATTTTCGTGTAGAAATTAATTGCAATTGGCAGTGACCGGAATGGCGCCGAATCGAGTAATCCCGGAAGTTTCAGGGATTCGTCTGCGTCTCGGTAAATATGAGTTAGGAGGCACCTGGCTCACCGCTTTATGTTAACGTGAGTCATGAACCTTACTTTTGTTCGGAACTCGGCTAATGTTACCGCGGCTTTGTTTGGAGTAACGAAGCGGAGCCTAATTGACGTAGGTCAACTTGATTATGTAGTACGTATTAAGGTAGTGTAGTTACGTAATTAGCGACTGGAAACCCGACAATACAAAGAGATGGCACAGTTTACGAGATGTGTTAGTGTTTGCGACCTCCGTTGACATACTGTGTTTCAGTTTTTGAACTTAAGTTAAACAAATTGAAACGAATAAATTATATTTTTTTAGAAGGACGGCATTTTGAGTTTGTCGTATTGAAATGTTTTTGACGTGTATGACATTCGAATAATCCAAAAACGCTCCTATGTTCAAGGCAATGATAAAAACTTATATAATTCAACTTTTGTTCTCATTTCTTGACTATTACAAAGAAAACAGACATTATTTCACTTATGCATTACATTAATAAATAAAGATATTTATTTAAGAATAATGCACGCACATCGGAAATTAGAATCTAGTACTTGGTGGGTATAAGTTTAAATCAGAAGAATGTGACCATCCAACTTATATCTATACTTTTTTTATTGTATAAAAATACTATATAATTTCCATTGGATCCGTAGAGCTAGAAAACTTAATGCTATGTCTAAGTGGTTAGTTTTAAGTGATCATTTTAAACAATTTTCTTCGTAGTTGCGTGTGGTATCTAGATCATCGCCTTTTCTACACTTAACTCCCTACTAAGGGCACTCGTATTTCATCTTATATGTACAACCCATTCTGCTAGACCGGTCAATCCCCATTTAAGTTTATAATAACTTCTTTGGCCGGAACAGACTGTAAAAAGCTCTATGAATTTTAAATTAAACTGTCTATACATTTACAAAACTACAAAATTTTAGCACCTTGCGATGAATGTATAGTGACTACTAAAAACTCTTTACATATTTCAAGGCACAAAGGCTATCATTAATTTGAACTAGACAGCTTTGTTCATTCGAAGTCTGTTAGAAAATAATTATTTACTACTTATTCATACAGGCCTTTACAATTTCTTCGGTCAAAATAATTGTGAGAAATACTAGAAAAGAGGGAATCACTCAGCGTAATTGCGATATTTACATTTAGAACTTACATCAATCGATAAACTATTTACAGATATATATATATATATATAGATAATTTATAATTATATATGTGATATTGGACATATATATTAAAACTTATTGAAAATTCTGCTTCATAAAATATCATCAAAATTGCGTAGCGTGTGGTAGGTGGTATGTAATGAATCAGTAACAATGTCACGCGACAAAATTTATGCTCCGTATTATTTGCAATAACTTATAAAGACAACGCCCACTGTTTCAGTCATAAAAATAGAATATATTATTAAATATTCTATTTAATTATTAAAGTTGAGTACGTATGATATAAAACTGTATCCGTCGTAGCAAAGTGCTACAAAAACTCGGTAGTTATTGTCATGAACGTAGACAAAGCGCTCTGAATTTCCATTCTTTCAGAATTTCTTTTCCGCTTCGATTGTTGTTAGATTTCCGAACAAACGCTGAGCGGAGATGAAGTGGGTCAACTTTTTAACCGCCCTTGACATCTACCGTTTGTTTGTATTTGGGCAGCATTTCTATAAACTGCTTTTAAATTTGCATGCGAAGAGCAATACACGGTTTAGAAAAATTATATTGCTATTTAAAACCGTTAAACCGTAGTGCTGACAGAGCATCGTAGCAATGTCATATTGTGCTATGATTAAATCTAATATTTTTCATGAGTTCAAGTGAATAATAAAAGATCAATGTGTACAAAATAAATTAAGACTAATTCTAAAACCCGTATGGTCATATCGGATCGCTATTCACAGGGTTCGATTCCCAGCGAAGGTAAAATTTTAATTTTGAGTTTAAATATTTATACTCGATCTAGGTGTATGTTTATCCATGGTAATCAACATATGTGAAATCCTAGTGTACCTGAGTGTGGCCCTAAGAGTACGTAATGTTACTATTATTAATAGGTACTTCTACTTCTTTATTTTTTATATCTTAATATATATTTTAATCTAATATTTAACAAGTAGTACTTTAAAATGTCCAATGTATAAGTTACATAAAATATATATGGATAATTGCTTTTTCTTGTTGTAGGTGCTCTCGGGTCTGTACGTGGGGAACTACAGAGACTCGAAAGACCCTGTACAGTTGGACAAGTTCAAAATAACACATATTCTGTCCATTCATGACGCCGCAAGGAGACATCATTCGGTGAGTGCTTAACTAATTTTATCATATAAGCATTGAGACCCTAGTCAAAAATTACCATAATCACCTGTTAGTGATTTAAACTATTTACTATAATTTATGTATTTATGCAGTGTGCGAATCTGAATATTAATTATTTGGGTAATAATATAAGATAATAACATAAGGGTAACTTCTGTATAGAGTGATTCTGATGATATATAGAAAGCCATATTAAATACTCAAGTTATTAAATATACGATTGCTGACATGGCTAAAAAATTTTAGTTGTCTGACAGATCAATTGTTGGTATTCAATACAAGAAGGGTAATAAGTTGGACGATGTTATATAGCTGTGCCCAAGGAAAGCTCTATAAAGAATAAAAGTTTCACAATATTTCTTGTTACTGTTCGACTCCTATTAGTTATAACGGGATTTTATATAGGTCATAGCTTACCTCGATAAATTGACTGTTCAATACAAAAATAATTGTTCAATTCGAATAAGAAGATCCTGAGATTAGCGCGTCCAATCAAACTCTTCAGCTTTATATTATTAGTATAGATGATTTATATGGGGAATTTATATGATTCTTTTTTTTTTTATATACAAGAAGTCAGTGCTTGACTACTATCCCACCTGATGGTAAGTGGCGATGTAGTCTATGATGTTGTGCGCACTAACTTATAAAGAGCCTATTCGCTCTCCTTCTCCTTTTGAAGACTGAATTGTATAGGGAAAAATAATACAACCATTCTCAACCTTTTTAAAACTATTTTGATTCATTTCCACCTGACCAAGTGTCTTGGACGATCCCTTGAAAAGTCCCCACCAATATATTTATACCCGAATATCTCATCCACTGTCAGCGTCCCGAAGTACACTCCATTAAAAGTTATTCAAAATAACATTAGCGTTTAAATTGCTTTTCTTCATTATTTGTGTCATTTATTATTGGTGTTATTATATTGATATATAATATATTCCTTCTTGTTTTGTCACTGCATGTATATTTAGGTGTATATTTAGGTTTAAAAACAATATTATCGTGAGTAAATGGTAACAGCTAAACTTATAGCCTTATGGCTTATAAAATATATAACTTGATTATGTAAAATAAATATCATTGTGATGTATGTAAAATAAATTGCAATTAATTTTGTGAAATGCTAAGTTTAAGTTTTGAACTTCAATATACAATGTACATATTGTAGTACAAACAATTTAAACTTTTGACATATCACAAAACAGATTAGAACATAGTATTTATGTTTTATGAAAAGAAGATTACAAATGTGTTTTGGGACGAAACATAATTTTGAATTTAAAGGGTTGCTTCATTCAAGTCCTTAAATATTAAATCGCGCTGACTCAAACAAGCTCCCTCAGCGAGCGTGGTGCTCGGAAACTTGAAACGAGATATATGAATATTCATAAATCGACGTAACGAATGACAAAGCACAAACTACAAACTCCACGTTCATCAACGAATTCCACACTTGGCGTAACATTAAGGCAAGATTTAAAACCATTCCTGTAAACGTCAAAAGCAGTTTAAGTCAAGTGCAAATATTCAAATGATGTCGGTTGTGGTTTAAGTATAAGTACCTCGTCATCGATACATCTATATCTATATTTGGTCGCAGCCAACTGGTTAAAATAGCTGTTAATTTCATGGCTAGCCCTTTCATTGAACGTTGACGCGAAATCAGATTAGTTTTAATTGAATCGTTGTATTTGAAACGATTAACGTAACGGCTGACATAAAAGTCGCTGTAATATTGAAGGCGAAACATTTATTAGCATTTGAATTAATAGAACAGCTACTGGTTTTATTACAGAGTGTCATGCGAAGCTATTATAACGAGTATGGTAATATATATAAAATTAGCAAGTTGTTACTTATTTTCAAGATTTTTTCAAATTCTCGCGATATAATAATGGAAAAGTTCGAAAAACTTTATTGTGAGAAATTTTCAAAAGGATTCTTACCTCTCTAATGTGTATGTGTAAAGTATAGCCTTCTTACGTGTCATTGAACCCGTGCCACCTCGCTCGTTACCCTACTAATACAAAAGTAATTTCCACTAATTTTCTTTTGTTGGATCTAGCACACATACAAAATTGTTAATGCGGAAAATACCTAATTACCCAGAACTACTTAGGTCTTTAACAATTAGTTTTCAAAAAATATTAAACTACTTACATTATCAGTCACAAATCAGGTTTCGTTAGAGGTGAAAAGAAACTATAGCTTGCATTAGATCCTTAGCTATCCACTACGAAATATAGATATCATTTATTTACCTCATTGCATTTTAGATATATATAGTCACTTACAGTGTTGGAGTGCCAACAAATATTTTAATATATAAGACCAATATTATTCACATTATACTCCTCCATGTTGCTTCAATTGATGAAGAAATTAGTAGCCAGCTTATACCGATACTAGTATGGGAAGTTTTAATGGCGCTTGGAGGCTTGCGACATGGTTTTACGACTACAATAATGGTAACAACCGGGTCTTCCAACTTTAAATAATCTCCCAATAGCTTCAGATATTTTGCCAGTACTGGTTAGCGAAATATTAGATGTATTCAACTACCGACTTGCCCGCAGTTGCTTAATGCGATCAATCCCTTAGGATCGCCAGTCATGAGCCATAGAGCTATGAATGCGAACACGCTACTTCAGATAAAACTGTAGTTCTACTTAAGGATGTTTAAAGATATACATCAATTTGCATTTGGTCAGCGTGCGGAGCTTTGGTTTACACTTTTCCTTATGGGTGAGGATACTAGAACTAGGGTTAAGCAGTGGGACGGTATTGGTTATGAAGACGATTACAGACAATGACATTTATAGTATTCAAGAATTTATATTCATAAGGTTTTGTTAACTTATCAAGCCCGTAACGTCTAGACGTTTAATACCTAATATCATGATGACCTAAATTGAAGCAAAAAATAATGACGTATGTGGTAATATGTATCTTGTAACCATGGTTTCATAATTTTTTCTGAAAACGATGCTGGTAATTATAAATAAAATTGCGTATAAGGTAGTCCACCTTAAATTGGTTACACATTTGGTACGGCTATTGCGATGCTAAGCATTACTCTTCTAAGTTAGTAAGTAAAATAAAAACAAAGGCTTAGGACCATTTGACTGATGCTAGGTAACTTTGAGTTGAAGACAATGGATAGATAGAATATAGAGATCGGCTGTACAATAGTCATGTCACATCAAGTGTCATCACGAATTCGTTTGTCGTAAAAAGTTTTTCTGTTATCTGTGAGCTTGTTTACTTGAGTTCTAGCTCTGAACTCATTGCTTATTCATAAGCAAATACTAAAGGAACCCTGTACCCCAATATGACCCTTCAACCGTTCTAGTTTTATTGTCATGTTACGAGATTCATAAATTCAGCTCAGGTACAAAAAGTTTAATAGTTACTTCGAAAACGACAAATGTGATGAATATGTAATATCTTTGCCATATTTGCGTGTTAACGCGCTAAAAATAACACAACGATCATGTGACTATTTAACGTGCTTATTAACGCATTATTTCACACAAATTAACGGGAAGTGAAAATTGTATAGAATTCCATTAATGTAGCCAAATATTTAAGAGATTAATTTTATTGCATTAATTAAGGTGCATTTTGGCATTGCCGTTGACACTGACGTTAAAGTTGGTGTGACAGAGACATAAGAAAGACGTACAAATAAAATAGTCATAGTTATATAAATAATATAGTATTAATCCTGATTTGAATTAAGTAGGCATATTGCAGGTCATGAGTTTCTTCTTATAGTAGAATGCCTCAAGCGTATTTGTTCAAGCCGGTCTGTGATATCCCCAAATGATTTTTATCGGTGCAAGAAGGCCTTCAATCTTTAATAAATGCTATCGAACAATAACAAGCAGCACAGGCTTTAATGTGCCCTCTTAGCCATGGAAGCTTCAAGAAACTTTGTCGCTAACGATCATCCATTCAATGACTGTCGGCGCCCGAACTTAACCCGGTCGAGTACTTTACGATTGACAAAGGCCGTTCACGTACTAGTTAAACAATGAATCCATCTAAAGTTGGCAGGTATTGCCTGTAAAAGCTAGTAGTAGATAGCTAGTGTAGAGTAGTACATAGAGCTACGTGATACCGCACTATTATCTAATGTAATTTCCGGTGCAGGTAAATTGAGTTTCGTGTCTTCTAAAAATAAGTCAGATTCGATTTTTGAACGTTGTTGCACGTCTGATCAACACATAATTTTATTATTTTGCTATCGAAATTCAAGTTTTTTTTTTTAATTATTTATAGGTATAACATGTACATGGACTTAGTAAAATTACGTGATGATATATATGTACACAATTAAAAACGTGTGTGTATCAGGCAATAATTTTAATTGTATTACTAGCTATTGTGATAATATTATATTATTGAATCGTAAAACTTAACACCATTTACCTTGTATTATAGAGAAGGCACAAAACAACCCTTCAAATAAAGATTTTCATTTCATAGTTTTACGATTTGTAAGGAATAAGATGGTTGTTACGATTGATACAGTTTCTAATTTTAACAAATACTTATAAATAGGATCACAAAAGAATTGTTTTCATAGCTTCAAAGGGTAACGGAAAGTTGAAAACATTGATTTTATCAGAAATAAAAGGATAAGCTATTTTCAAGATTACCTCGTCCCTCAAGAGGTCTAATTTTATGGAATCGAATTTTCCGCCGTACCCTCGAGACCTCAATTTACTTTACTACCCTTTCAAACTGGAAACGTCGACTAACAGTTTATATATTTAGTAATATGCAGAGTCGTAACCGACGAGTTAAACGCGCGATGCCGCAATTATGTTGAAAAAACATCTCAATATCCATAAAAAATATCCGTTATAATGATGAAAAGTAGTAATAACCTAGCGGTACTAACATTGGTCTTCTTGGAGTTTTCAAAAGGAGAGTGAATAGGCTCTTTATAATTGAGTGCGTACAACATCATAGACTACATCGCCACTTACCATCAGGTGAGATAGTAGTTAAGCACTGACTTATTTTAAGTAAAAAAAAGAACATAAACGAAAACATTGTGTTGACACTGCACTCCTGAGATATCTCCATGCTCACAAAGGTATGTGAAGTTGGTTATTCTGAAATTGGTCAGCATGGTGGACTGTATTCCAAATATTGTAGAACAAGACTTAAACCTAACAGCGTGACAAATATAGTTTATGATAATGATGAATAAAAAAATGTATTTTACTTACAACGTATCTTGGACTTCTTAGAGATAATGGAAATACGTTTCGTTTTGCCCATGGTAGAGATGAATTTTTAAGAATATTATCTAAGTTGGTGAGTGACTCCCCCACCCAATAAACCCCTGTTTAAAGTTTCATGCCTCTATCAGGTAAACATGGGAAGCGTTTTGTTAAAAAAAATTAACTTTATTCAACGAACAAATCAATTGGCATATTGTTAACAGTACAGTCAGCAGCAAATAGTTGGTGACATTCAAACAGTCCACAATGTTAGATACGACGAAAATGCTCAATAATATCGGCACAACTAACGTGTTCGAATTGTTGACAACATCTTAATCTCCCAAATGACAGGACGTTCATAAATTCATAATGATAGAGCCAGTGAAATTGTCACAAATATAATATCTGTTACGGCGCCAGCGGTAACCTTACACCGAAACTGTTCGTAAACATAGGTACGTTTCATAATATAGAATGTCACCAACTATTTGCTGCTGACTGTACCATAATTCAGTATCTCGTTTCACTTTATATTAAACCAGTAACCAGGCTACGGCCTGCTTCACTTCAAAAACCATGTGCTTATAAGCATTCGGAACATGAGTAATTAATTTCATTCATTATAAATTTCATGATATTTCATTTTATTATAAGACAATTTTTTGACATTCTTTAAGTAAGAAAAACGTTAATTTATTGCATAGTTGCATAAATGCTGTCGAAGAATTAATCGCTAATCTTTGTAGAAAGTCCTCCATACTAACTTTTATCTACATTCCGCGGGAGTAAATCCGTTATTCAGATGCAAAGTATGCTAAGGAGCCAAGTTGCATCTAAATTTACACAGAGGTTTCTCACTGACTCTAGAATAGATGATAGACAATAATTCACAATAAAAACAAGTTTGCCTACGTTAACATTTTGAAAAAAAATATCCAATGTAGCTACCTAAAGATTTAATTACATTCCTATCACATTAAAATCTTAGTTTAGAGTTTAGATTATAAGTTTGTCAATGTATCCAACGTATAACAAATACGCAAAAACTGTAATTGTACTCTTGTTCCCAGGACAAACACTATCTCTGCATCATGGCCTCGGACTCGCCAGATCAGAACCTCACTCAGTACTTCAGTTTGTGCAACGATTTCATACACGCGGCGCGACTGCGTGACGGAAACGTCCTCATTCACTGGTAAGTGCCAAGTTACTGTAGGTTAAGAAGATTTATTATCCATAGTTTTAAAATATTATCAACATTTTATTCAACTAAATAGCAGAGAAAATCAGTAAATTATTAATAATCTCTTCACAGAAATTTTATAATGACTTATATCGGTGATCCATGGGAAAAAAATTATTTTCCAGGGTGCAAAGTATCCGAAAATATAAGTCACATTTAAATCGGTTTATTGCTTTCCGCGTAATATGCGTAGGATAGATAAAAAAACCAACCTTTTAAATTACAGTAGTATTTATTCTGTGGATTAACTTAGATGAACACTGTACTAATTGAGTTGTGACAAAAAATCCTTCGTTGAATTATCCTGTTTGTAAAAATAGAGTAGCTAAAGGAAGATGTTTAATAAATTGATGAAGCTGGCATGTAATACATTTATGATAGCAATTTTTTTTAAAGTTAAAATCTGAAAAACTCTGCCAGACATTGTACGATTTTTATCAAAACTTTAAAGTCGTTCCGACATATGTTTTGAGACCTGAATAAACATGTTTGACGTTATGTTGCTTGAGAATCGAGTAAATTACCTGCAGCCAATAAAACATGTTCTGAATTGAAACATGGCTTGTCGTGAACATTGCGTTAATGCAAAGTTCCCATGCTCGGTTAGACAGTCAATGCTACTTAATAGCAGTGGTTAGGTAGTAAAAAGCCATTAATTCGGTGAGTGCTCAACATTACCGCGTGGCGTCTGTGCTATATTATGCTGTATGAGTATTTCTTATTTCGCGGCTTCGGCTTAATGCGTCAGATCACCTTCATACTTGTGTCACTCGTAGCATCTCTACTCTGTTTGACTCGGCTACATCGTATATATAAGCCGTTATTTTTTGAAGTGTATTTGTATTTTAACAAACGATTAAATAACATTTACCACAACAAAAATAATAATGTACAATTAAATAATAAACGATGGCCCCGTTACCTAGTTGCTAGTGACCCTGCCTGCGAAGCGACGGGTCCTGGGTTCGATTCCCAGCCGTGGCAGATAATTATGTGACAGATAAATATTTGTTCTCGGGTCATGGGTGTTAGTGACGTGTTATTCGTGTTGTTCATGCCAACCGCGACACAGGGAATCTTACTGCGGGGGTTTGAGTGTGATAGCGTTTATGTAATACTTGAAGTTGTTTTTAAGCTATCTTATAGTGATGTAAGTACAATTTTGTCATTCACTATAGTAAGATTTACAATTTTCTACGCTATATTATATTTGTGGTTAACGTTTGACTCCATTTTATAATTGGAGATACTTTCAGCCTGATGAGCAAAGTCTCGGGTTCGTATATTAGCCCGTATCCAGCACACATAACAGGCATACTCTTGGATATTGTTAGTGGAATAATATATTCGGATAACACAAATAAGAAAACACGTGGTTAAAATAAGGCAGCAATTTGTTGCTTGCCAGGACTAGAATCACATATAAAAAAATATATAAACTTCTAATTTTAAATCTTGTATTTTCTATCACCTCTTCTATAGAGTTTATATTTGAAATTAAAACTGTCACTAACACTCAGAAATGTTTGTTCTCGCATCCTGAGTGTTTGTTGTCTCCTTTGTGTACGCCGAAGACACCATATCCGAGATGAAATTGTGATGTGAGCGTAGAAGCATTTATTATCGACTTCAGTTGTCTCTCACAATGCGGTACAATTTTAAACCGTAATTCATCATGTCAAAGGTTTTCTTCACACTGACAGTAATATAAATTATATATAAAATTTTCCTTTTATACTGTCACGCTTGTATTCAGATGTAGCGTGTTAACTTTAACCACTTATGTTCAACTCCTAAGTGCATGCAAAGATTTTTCATTTCATATTAATTATATATGCTTTTTATTTGTATATG
>DWPA01002158.1:0-16391 GCA_018251375.1 Calpodes ethlius
TTCATTGTTGAGGCATTATTAATTTAATATGTACTTTGAAAATAATTGTCTTAAATCTTACTTAAGTACATTAGTCTTTTTCAAATAATATTGTTCTAAGTACCTAAGCTTGAGAGCTCGCTTAGTAGAGTACTCATAATTCTGTGAAATAAAAAAAACAACTAAATATATGTTTATAGAACATAAATTAATATCGATGTCCTAAATACATAAACAAAAAAACGAGTATTCGTGTTACCGTAAATTGTACGGACTCGTCTTTACCTACATGCGTAAGTAACGTCTGGACCAAACAGGTGGTACAGAACCCAAAGATGATGATCTATGATGCTATTGTCTCTGACTTTATTTTGTATACCACATACACCGCAAACAGAACATTGCCATGAAACTAAGACAAAGTAGTATTACAAAAAAAAAGGCTTTTTTTCAACTCATATTCAAAAACTTTATTTAGATAGAAAAGCATCTAGAAGTATGAAAAGCCATCGTATATCGTAGACATATAAAAAATTATAAAAATATGGGTATATTTTAATCACGGAACTCTAAAAACCATTCGGTAAGACCTAATCAAAATTCATATAGAAAGTGTTATAGAAGTGTTTGATTGCCGTTGTATGTAGTCTGTGCACCCGTCACAAGGTCGTTGAACCCAAAAAGTTAAATCCCCACAAACATAATTACAAGATGGTATCACAACAAAACTAAATAAGGATGTTATGTCCATTTGGTGAGCGAAACAAAGACTTTTTTGTCCCTACCTTAATTAGGTAACATATTAACAATCAGAACAGTTTGTTATAATTATGTATGTATGTGATGAATAAACTCATCTCCGTTTGACCAACACCGTTCCACATCGTTTCATTTCCCGTAGTATTAAATTTAATTCTTTGTGTGAAGATTTTTTGCTTTTATTAAGCATACATAATTTAATTATGCCAGAAAAGCGTGCAAATGATACATTTAAAGTATAATATGACATCATAGTCTGGTCCACTGCTTTATTGTTTTCTTTGTGGATTACGTAAGAGGAGTTATCGCCCGAAAAAAACTAAAATCTTGAGGGATAAAAAAGGCTATAAAACTAAGGAAATAACAAGAATAGAAATAGAAGACAAGAACAAGAAACAATTAATGTTTGATGTAATGTCAATATTAAAATGATTTTAAAAACGTTCCATCTTTGATTTGGACACTTGCATTGATTTCCAGGTAGAATTGTCATCATTTGCTCGATTTATATGTCGTAAGGTTTTTGTACCTCGTCATGTTAATTGGGTTTAGTCAAAAATCAGTTAAAATGAAAAGGACTGATTGATTGATTTATTTTTTACAATACTTTACCTAGGTTCACAAAGGGTAGACAGCCTACGGATATTTTTTTGCAGTCGACCCTAGGTGACGGGCCTCATAATTGCTAATCAGGGGATACGTGTCTATTAGTGAAAAATATTTGGTTAGTAATGTACACCCCTTCAATAACAAAGTAAAATTACTAATTTATTTTTTACTTTATAACTTTTATACAAATGTTTATCATTTATTATGATACTTTTGTTTCGCGTTTAACTACTACAATTTAAAATAGCCAGTGGTGATATTTTAATCTCAATCATATTTATGAAACATGTCTCGTTTTACAATTAAAATATTTCATCAAATTGGACACTATCTTCCTTTTCGCATCGAACTAAAGGAAACATACATACCTACATGACATCGTAAAAAATATTTCCATAACGGCATACTCAAACTTCAATTGTATCAATATCAATTTTTTATAGCTTTATTCGACATAATCCTCATACGTACTTACACGAAATGAGATATTACGATTATGAGTGAAGCTGTCAAATATCAAAGGACAATAAAATATGAATTTCGGATAAATTTAACTTAGTGACTAACACTCGTAAATCTTTAAGATCATTTTAAGCGAAAGAAACGGCAGACGAACGTGATAAGAATTATGACTTTATTGGTGCCATTTGGGAGGAAGAAAATCTTGGCATTGAACTTGGCCTGTAGGTCCTACTTGGCATTGTTGCCAAATGTGCCAAGTACTTAGCGGTTTATCGTTAATGTGCGAACTAATCTGTATTCCCACAATGCTGGGTAGTCACCGTATTGATGTTAACTGTGTTATACTGTAAGAACGAACTCAATAGCTACAAAAAGATTTGCAGAGATTTGAATAACAGGTAACAGGGCCATTTACATAAACTCGTTGATATAAGTGCAGATATCCCACACCTGGCGAATGCACTAGGCGTCTTGACATAAGGCTATTCAAAACATATTTTTCAGTCCTTACACGTTATATAGTCATTTTTACGCAGTCAGATATCTTATGTATCTACTTGTTGTTGACTTTCCACGTATTCTATTACACACAAGATCCACCTCGTTCAAAAGTGTTTGATATAATAACAACAACGGTTTTAAATAAACAAATTATAACTATTGTTACCCTATATCCTATTTTTTAAATTTTTGTTTAAAAATTTCATGTGATTGATGTACTCGTACTACCTTACGCGTTGTTTAAAGTATCTCCCACTCTATATTTGATTTTTTGCAAAATTTATATTTGACGTTACGCATACGTAACATACATTAAAATTAATCAATCCAAACTAGAGATAACATTACGACAGAAATGGGGCAAAATTATAACGATTCAGAGAGTTGTTGGGTTTCCCCAAATTACATGTTGACGCTTTGCATTGCACATCAAAATAATAAATTTTTCGTATTTATTAGCCCTTGTCAACATCGTAATAATATATTAATAATAAATAAATAAATAAATTACTATGGCAACATTTAAAACACCGACTAAAAACAAAAATAAACAGCGACTAGAAACGCATGATAATTTATTTAACTCGTACTCATATTTCAAAACGGCTGCGGTAATCGCACATCAGTTTTATTTTTGTCATATTTTCAACACAACCCTTAATGATTCACTCTGGATGCTACATAGTTTTATTTTCCGATGTGGCGCAGTGACTGCAATTCCAACCTGTTCGATGGTATCATCCATTTACTATTTACGACGCACCCTACCCTGCAGCATTTAATGCAAACTCCAATCCTTACCGGTACGTCAATATAAATAGCACAAGAATAAAAATAAAAAACGCCAACGCATTTTATGCAACTATCTGCACCTGTTCGGAGCATTCTTTTATTTTCTCATAATTGCCTAAGTTATGCTGTACCATAGAAAATAAGTGGTCACGTTGTAGGCGTAACTTTTATCTTAACGGCCTCAGTAAAAGACTGAGAATGTGATAATGACCTCCTTAGTTAGCGATGTTTGACCGAGAAAAATATTACTGTTCCTTTTCACTTGAATTGTAACTCACACAAGCGACGGAAATTCGTGAATAAATATCATTATAAATTAGATTTTCTCTGATCATTATAGATTTGATGTAAATAATTTTCTTACATCGCTACAATGGAATACATCGCTAAATTGTTATTTGTTTTATTTGATCTAAAATAACAATTTAGAAAATAAACATATAAATATATGTATTGAGAACAAAGTTTTGGGCGTAATTTCTTTTGTTATCTTTTCTATTTTAATCGATTTGTTTTCATGTATATTTTTGTTTATACTTTCTAAATTGTTATTTTAAATAAAATTCCGTCAACGTTGACTTTAGTTAAAAATCAAGAATGACCAAAATTAATTTGAGTGACCCTTATTCGTTGTATGATGTTTATAATCTACAAAGAAATGTACGCGTATATAATGTATTAATACCTAATGCCAATATGCTCATTAGTCTTGCTTTCGTTTATTGAAAATGTAATTTAGCACATCGATCGATTATACCCGAGGTCATTCACTGCGCCCGAAATATTGTTTATTAATATAACCAGTATAAAACGACCCTCTAGTAAGTAAAAAGATTTGAAGGGTAAAAGATTTGATTTAAAGTAAGTAAATAGACTTTTTAGGTACGTTTTTATATTCAATAAATGTACTATTTACATGCATATTGGTATAGCTTAAGTAGTTAAGAAAAATCCTAGTGCAGTTTTCCCTTTTTACGCTACGTTAATTAAAACAATTATCTTGTCCATACCTCGTTCGAGGAATTGAAGGTATAAACGGTATGGTTCCGAGGGCTCAAGACCGGTTGAAGTAGCGCGGAGGGGTTCCTTACGTCCAGTAAAGGATTTATTATGAGCCATTACTATAAATATTGACGTATTATCTCAATATACTTTCATTCATTTATTCTATACTTATAAGTAGATATATTTACTGCGAAAGAATTGTAAGATATTTATTAGCAAATCTTTGGAACCTTGTAGGCCTTATTATGCAGCTTCAGAAAATATTATCATAATTCAACCCCATAATTGTCCCACTGTTGGGCTCGAGTCTCCTCTCACAATGTTGAGAGGTACAGACCTAGCTCTGCCACGTTAGCCAAGTGCGGATTGGCAGACTTCACACAGCTTTGAGAATATTATGTGTACAGGATTCCTCGTAATTCTTTGCTTTACCGAAGCAAGTGATTATTAATTTGTAATAAGCACATAACCAAATTAGAGGTGCGTGCAGGAATCGATCTCACGCCCCCACGTTCGGGGAACTATCGTTCGAACTATTAGGTTATAGAATAACCATCATTATAAATAACGTGATTCATAAAGATATTGTAATAATTATAGTTATAATTATAATCATTTCCCTTGAATAATCGCTCACGATTAAGACTTAGTTAGGTTTAATTTTCTTTTCTAGCGTATGTAATTCTAGTTATGCTAAGCATTACAAGGTTGAGCTGTTAACGGGCAAATGTAAACCTTTAATATTGCTTTAAAAAGTTTAAATATAAAAAGAAGAAATTAAAGTTTATTTGCGATTCGGAGCACACTTTCACGTTACGAATTACATATATGAATAGTACTTACTACTACACCAAACTATTCAAACGCTTTATACGCTCATATTCGCGCACTATGATTCCCTGTGTCGCGGGTATGATGAATAATATACATAAGACGTCATTAACATCCATGATATGAGAACAAACATAGGTCTGTCATATAAACGTCTACTCAAGCTGGAAATTTGGACCGGTACTTCTCAAGCAAGATAAGAATCACCTCACTCACTACAAAACGGGCTACGGCATCGTCAAAGTACCTACTTGATCCTTTTTTATTGCCATACACTTGCAATACTAGTAGTTGATTCGCTTCGGCAAATATAATCCTTAAATATTTACTTACAAAACTCTGTAAAGCAGACAGACGGAAAGATGCGTTGCGATTAGGTAGACAATAAATATTAAAACTTGTGTTTAAATGTTGGTATCGTGCGAACAACATTACAACCTTAAAAAAATATTTCAGAATTGCGACAATTATTTCAAATTAATTTATTTCTGTAAATTTATTTCAGTTAAATAAAAACTGCTCTGGTTATAACATAACCCTAAATTACTATGTTTCTTTCTTATTTCTTTTACGCAATAACTCTCCGGTATGAAAATAAAACAGTATCACAGTTCATTTGCCTTAGTCCTTACACGATTACAGAGGCGTGTCTTCGAACAATGCTATCCTACTAAACCGTAAGAGTGCAAATGAACCATCGATACCATCGCAACAGTCACATACCGAGCTAATTGAAACTCACGTTGTGAACTGATCGCTGTGGCATGTACTTGTTGCTTGCAATCATACTTATTACGTAGTATGATTTCATAAACGACATTATAGCCAATTGGTGACCCCGCTGATTAAATGAATCCCTGATTCCAATTTTGGCCAGTAATAAACTTTTAGGTACCTAATATACTATTTAGATTTTGAATTTATGTGTTTGTAATTTGATAAGATTTATTAACGTTTATAGAAGATGAAAAAAGTGGTGACCCCCGGAATTGAAGAAGTGAAGACTCCCGGATTAAATTTTTGACCAGTGCATACATTTATATACCTAGTAGACTATTAGATAACTATAGTCTATTTATATTTCATATGGTAAGATGGTTATTTTAAATTTAGTATATCCGTTCAGGGAATCTTATTTTATTTATGAAATACGAAGAAACAACAGGAGACGATATGTGCAATAATACCGGATGGATGGTTTGCGCGGTTAATCGGTTCATTATACAGATAAATAATACGTTAATTAGTTACTGCAATCTATAGATTTTCTGCCAGTGTTATCCATACTAATTATCAGAAAAACGCTAGGGACTGAGGAATATATCTCAACTAAAAACTGGCATATAGAATCCATGGTCTCATAGCACCATATTTATCATAGCATTACCCAAATAAACTGTTATCAAAATATTCAACTGAAAGTCGGTAAATAAACTATGAGGTATAATTTGTTTCGCAACTGTTGAGCTCCGATATAACTTTGATTTATATCTGTCACGGATTAATCCTACGTATAAATCAATACGATAGAAAAAAATTTAAAACTTATATACAAACAATGTTAAATCTTCCTCATTTATTTTAAATAGTTAAACGTCTTAAATTACACTTTATTATATAACTATCACATCATGAGTATCATTGAAGTAATTCAAATAAGATTGAAATATAATCAGCTTTATGAACAAATGGTCGACAGTTGACAATCGCAGATGCAATGGACAAAATCTCAGAAACGCGTCCGTACTTCTCTGAGTAGATATTACTGTACCTAAAATAGTAGATACGTCTTGTCGGAACCATCCGAACGGCTTTAGGCCTTCCGATACTCGCATTGTCCATTCAGTAAACCCTGTCAACGCTGGTACGGGAGAATGGATTTCGCAGGAGATTATTTATATCCTGGAATACTAATATTTACTAACTGGAGTAATCGACTCTAGCAGTCCAAACTTCCAACTTCCACAGTCCTCCTACTAACGTCACTACGAGTAACTAACTGATAGTTTAGTATACTAATAGGATTTACCGACCTCCTTTCTACCATGATATTCGAATTGTTACAGATGACGGCCCCGTAGCCTTGTTGGTAGTGACCCTGCCTGCGAAGCGAGGGGTCCTGGGTTCGTATCCCGGCCGAGGCAGATATTTATGTGACAGATAAATGTTTGTTATCGGGTAATGGGTGTTAGTGACGTGTTATTTCTGTTGTACATGCCACCCTCGACACAGGGAATCCTATACCGGAATCCTATTGTTATTCAATTTCCAAAAAAACTCATTCCTCTAAATTCCACGTGAGCTATCGATCTATAATAATCTTAATTGCAATGTCACGTCCAGTTAATAAGCTAAAGCGTAACTTTTTTATGGCATAAATAATATATAATGATTGGCATATGATTATTGGAACACAAACTAAACAGTGTAATTAAAGATCGTATTACGAATAAGCACCGCCTATTACACGCCGCGATGTACGCGTTAGCAAAAACAAAAAACGTCATTAACAGTAGTCTCTCAGTAATAGTCGGGAATCCGTGGTTAAAAATAAGGTACCTAACAGACATAATGTTTTTATACCCTCTAATGACTGAGTTTCTTATAAACTAAGAATTTACATGGAGGCATTGGTAATAGGCATGATTCACAGCGTCGAATAATTCGCAAAAACACGGGCATCGGTCTAAAATTTAGCGTGAAATTATTGTATTTTATCGTTCGAAAATCACTATCTAGCAGTGGTTAAAATTGAAGGCTAGTTCCTATATTTGTTCGTTACTATGCTTATATTTGTCTTCTAATATGTCTTTTGAAGTCATAAATATTAGTTTTGTAATGGTATTTCAATTAATAACTAGTATTTATTTTTTCCACGTGCCGTGGTAAAGAATTCTACAATTATGTAGTTATAGATAAGTAATTGTTGACACAATATGAGGTAAATCTGTACATTAATACCTAAATGATAACCCTTAGTGGGGTACAAAGGTTTTGAGAATAATCACGCACTGAGAAAGATAAGATTTGGAGCAGATTTACATGGAGAAGAAGTACAGTGAACTTAATTGTATGTATAATAAAAGTTACCAATATATTTATTGAACAAAATAGAACATTAAAAACGTCATTGTAAAATATTTTTTAACAAATAGACTTACAGTCGAATTTTATTATAACACTAGAGCGCTAGTATGTTTGATTTTCAAAATAACTCAAAACATTATTTCTTTATCATTGCGGAAAAATTACCTATTAAAATTGGTTGATATTATTAAGTTAAATTAATTGTTATTTACAACGTTGCGTTTTTCTTCTCAATATAAAAATCCATTCCGCTTAATTTCACAAGAATAACAAGCTTAATCGCTTGGTTACTCGTAAAAAACTCGCTAACAAGCTTAAAGCTATCTTAGAACGAATAGAGGCAATGTTCTCACTATCGATTGAATTAACAAGAACCGGGGCTTACACCAGCTATCGGTTTGTGCATCTCGAACAAATAGCAGTTTAGACCGGCGGTGAGCTTTGTGACTCTTTATTTATTTACTTTTAATTTTATTTGTATGCCCATAACACTCAATTATAGTTATTATGCATAATATAATTTTTTTTCTAGGTACTTTTAAAATTTTAAAGATATGTGTAAATTTAATGTACCTTTCTTCGAGATTCCAATTGGACTAATGAAATAAGTAAATCAAAAACCTTGAACAATCAAAACACGCCTATATTTTAACGCTAAAAATTTAAATTAAAGTAAAAAAAATATTTAATGTTAATTATTGTTTTATTTCTCAATTTTATTTTTAATATTTCTTTTTTTTTATAAATTTTAACTTAGTGTGTGTTACCGGCAGTTTTAGTCCTATTAATTTTATTTTACTTTTATTATGCTAGCAAAGGAGTATGATATCAAATAGTCATTTATTTGAAACGAAACGGAATATCGCCAGCATTAGCAATCGTAGATGTATTTATTATTTTTCAAGACATTAGTAGACGTCGCTGAAGATACTTCATACAGAATTAATGTTACCAATGACATGGGACCTGGATATCATAGAGGTGATACGGAGGAGGAAATTATATAGACAGTATGCAAGGAGGTACCAGTGCATTCATATGAGATCCTGGAACCTTTCTTTATGCGTCGAATATCTTTTAAGGGGATTTTGGTGGGTAGAAAATTCTTCATGGTCATCATTCGCAATCCTTAGCTTCAGATGTAATTGAAAGATTAAGATCTAAACTCCACTGACAAAATAAGTAAGTTTGTTTTAACGGTTCAAATAAAATATTATGTTATATTTTTTAAAAGAAGACCCTTATGGGAATTAAACAAAAAATCTGCAAGGTTCACTTAAGTGCATTTTATATGCGGTCCTGATTGATACATCAAGATGTGACAGGTGATTTAGAATTAACGTCAGAAGCATTCAAGATAACAATTCGAAATACCCAGTCACGTTCGGTGCAACTGATCCTTAAAATGAGATTGTTAACATTTATCCTATTGATAAAATTTTTAAAAAAGAAAAAAAAATACGAAGCAAAGTAGTCAGTTATGTTAAAATTAATCATCTGTGCAATTGTAAAAGATTAAAATGATTTTATTATGACGTAATAGTTAATTACTATGTAATACTTTATTACTTAGTACTAGATTATTACCTACAATAAACCAGAATAATATTTTAAGTTTACGGTTTTGTTTAAATATCTTTTTAACATTACTGAAAACGGCTAAAATATCCTGAAAATTTGATACAAAGAACAATCAATAGTATATTTTGGGAGTCATTAGCCATGAAACTTCAAAAATTGTATCGTCCAAAATCGCACATGCGTTCTGCCGACTCTTCAAAAGGATTCGTGCAGTGCTAACCCGACTATTTGACATTTTATTCAGAGGAACGTTGTATCGAGGCATACAAATGAATTCTTCCAGATGTTTTCAAAAGTGGCATCTACATCTACTTTCATATATATCCTACTGTAAATAAGGCTCTTCTACGTATATGAAATTTGCTCTTTCAGTTGGTTTGCAATGGACTTACAAGCACTTAACCCATTTGCTTACCTTAATAAACACTAAATCTCAATATCAACAGAAATAATTGTTTAGACATGTTGATTAGTTCTTAGATAATAGGCTGGTCATTGACAGCTATATTACAAAGATTTCTACCGTCCTTAATCTATGATGTAAATAAGATGCTAGTTTTTCGAATACGATATACGATCCGAGTTTATATGGCTTCAGACACATTTCTGACAGAATACTTACGAGACTTAATAAGTTGTTTCAGCACATTTTTAGATTATCTTATTCCAGTCCAATAAACAGTGTTAACATTTTAATTAGTTAGCAATCACATTGTCAGCTACGTAATAAGTGGGTTTAATAAATAGCAAAATCTAAACGAAATCAGTTTAAATATAAATCAAATCAGTCAAATTCAAATTGTATTTGAATTGTAAAATGGCAACCCTATTTTTTACTCCTTATTCATCAAATTAAAAAGAAATGCTGATTAATAGTCATTAGAAGAACTATTTGTAATTTAGAAAAAAAACAAAACAATCATAAAATTTGATTAATTTCAAAAGTACAAAGTTACTAAATTAGTATTTATTGAGAGCGATATAGAAACAACGATCGTACCTTATTTCATAACTTGATGCATAAGATTTCAACGAGTTAACGCGCTCATTTCTACCGTCACTTACGAAAATATTTTAATTTTTAATTAAATTATGAGTTTTCTTTTACATAAATTCATTTAAATGTTTTTTTATGTTACATTTGTATTTTTGACACTTACTGATTGTTATTAAATTATATAAAGATGTCCTAATTCAACTACCTCTTTTATAAAACAGAACATCAACGATACTTACCTATTCCCCGCAGATCACGTCGACATATTTTTCACGAGTTTATCCAAAAAAATAATTCACTTACACTATTTTAGTTATATTTTTTTATTAAATATTCTTCTTATAAATCTTCTCTTATTATTATTATAAATCTTCAATTACTCTATTGTTTATTTTCTAATATATTTTAGAATAGAAACAAATTAATCGAAGGAATAAAAACTGGGAGATCTATGCCGCAGTCGTGCTAGTTTGAAAATGGCGGTTTTTCCTAAGGGGCTGTGATCGTCCTTGCGTAGCGACAAGGTCTCGGCGAGGCTATGTGTGCTCGCGCGGCTTTAATCCTCTGCCTCTTATACCCATCGTAATCGTACAAGCATTTAAAACTCGGTACAGTTCACAAGCTCAGTAGCGTAGAGATTAATAATAGTCCTGCGATCCGCGAGAAAAACGCTAGCCGCGAGGATGAAGGGACGTTTTTATCGCACGGACAAGATAACCAATGCGTTTACCTACGATAAGTTACGCATACGTAAAATTTTCTGTTCGCTACATTTAAATTAATGGTGCGCGTTTTTAATGCTCAATATTATTACTTTATTTTTATCTTTGTTGATATCACTTTAGGGTTTTTAACAGTCTACCTATTATATTTAATACATAAAGTTTTATTTTACATGGTGTTATTGTGAGACGGATTATATCGAACATAAGTAAATTATGAAGAAATCAGGTAGATACGTTTTTAACTGCGTTAAAATGTTTCGTTATCAATCAACCAACAATTAACTGACCTAAGTGGTCTCGGAACTTTCGGCTCTACGTTCGCAGTGGTTAAATCCATACCGTCAGAATCTTAAAACATATAAAAATATTTTAACTTGTCATTAGTAAATAAATAATGTAACAAAACAAACATTTACATAACAATATAATTCTTTTTGTTTTATATGACGTCATTATGAAATTTCAGAATGTTTTGCGAAGATATAATTAGTAATATCCTAAAAGATACTATATGTATATATGAAACACCTACTTAAATATTTTATTCCTAAAACCCGGTTGATAAATGGGGAATGTTTTTAACTTTATATCATTAACATAAAAACTTAAATAAACCTAGGAATTGGTTGATTCAGTTAACTTAATTAGGTAAGCATTATTACTATCAATCGACACTGATTTTTCAAACCTACTTATCTTCACCTTCGCCTATGCCTATCATCTGTAACATTAAGGGCGCCCTAGCGCTTCAGAATGCGCTATTGACCATCACAAGAAAAAAAAAAGAATACCTACTGTCTCTAAGTCAAGCGGAAGTGGAAAGCCGACGAACCATTGACGGCAAAATTGAGCGAGAGAGTTGTAGCTAGCCAGACAAGCTTCTCTAAAGATAATAATAACACTAATAACATTATTTTACGTACATAATAATATTACTGATATTTAATTAAGCATAAGTAATTCCTTAAGTAAAGGTCTACCTCTAAGAATTAAAATATTTACAACAAAACATTATCCCAGCTAATCTATACACAGAATCATTAATATACTTTAAATATAATATATCTAACAGTAAAATGTTGTGTTACAATAAGTATGAAGGACATCGTTCATACCAAAAATTACTTATTACAAAATTCTCCGCATAACTTATTACGTCTCACACTAATTTAATAACAACCCGCTAATAGTTACTCCTTAATTTCCGCGTACATCTTATTTGTAAATTTAATTATACATTTAAATATTAATTTGTTGAAAATGTATAAACATTTTAGTTATACTTTGAAATAAATTGTAATGAGGGAAAAAAAGAAAATTATTCTCATTTTATTATTAAAGTATTTTCGTTAACGTTCACTCGAAGTTAATATAACTTCATATTTATGGGAATATTCCCAAAGACACCTCCCATTGAAAATCTCAAAAGATAATTATAAGTATAATGTGTGATTTATCTATTAAACCGTTAAAATACATAAGAATGCACAGCTTGAATGTAAAGATAGATACTACAGTATAGACAAATATTTATATATCAAAAGATCCACTAGATGTACCTTTAGCGCATCTAATCCCGCATGGGTTAAAAGATAAATTTTTACCGTTATATAATTTTAAAAGATATGCTAAGGAATTTATTTCACTGTTACTCTGCTTCCCTGACGAGAAATATTTCCAAAATAGTAGCAGAATAAAAAAAAAACGAATATTAAGTGTATCAATTGAAAGACTGTAATTTACTAACGAACAATTTTTTTCTATCCTTCGTCAGTAATTCGTAGGCATAGATGCTTTAGATATAGATTATGAATGTCTCTAAACCACATATCACTGAGATGGTCTGTTTGAAATGGGCATAAAAAGAAACAAATTTCCCCATTTCCATGATAATAACCAGTTAGGTACTATGTTATTCAGTCAAAAAACACATTTCCACACATAGGTATCTACCATGTAATTACACGATATTATCAAACACGTACATTTTATTTATGCTTCACTTTAGGCCAATAAGATATTGAGAGACTAACCGTTAAGGCGTTACAAGTCAATGGGTATAGGCACCTATTGACGTTCGATGAATTGTTCCTGATGACACATCGGAAACAATTCGTCAAAACATTAAGTTTTGGGGGTTTCGGTGTCACGTTCGCGCTATACATAGTAAGTTACTGATCAACCTTGACTTGACAATAACCTTTTATATCGAGGTGAAGATTTGGTTTCTGTAACAGGACAAGCATCCATTATGATGTTTACTTTCCTGCATTCCAGCGTGACATAGTACTTGAATTCCGATTTATATTTATGTTACTGTGACCATTTACCATCAGGTGGTAGCTCATCATCACAACCTATACCTACCTAACCTAGTGCTCGGGCTCTTAGCTCGGGTCTCCTCTAATGTGAGGGGTGCAGCCTGAAGTCTACCACTCTGGCCAAGTTTGACAACTATTTACATAAAAGATAATATCCACTGGCTTTATCAAAATACCGAAAAGTCTTTGAGGGTTACAAAGCACAAAAATATATGAGGAATTTTACTAACGAGAGGTCATTCACCCATCTACCAACCGTACGAGCAATTGTTTTCCTTGATCGATCGGCGGGCTATAAGCGCTTCCATAATAGTTCAATCAAATAACTAATAGCTCAATCAAATACTTTAATTATCGATCAATCAAATTAATATCTGCTTGCGTGAACTAGTGTTGATAACTGTCAAGAAGTTTGTCCGTTACAAGTTGACGTTCTCAGTCAGTCTTACTGTTATTGCTTAGATGGCTCATCCAAAACGTGTAACGCTGTTTAGTCCATAATCATAAATATGTCGTTTTATGATTTTGGCAATCTCTTGTGAGAATGCACGCATTAGCGTCACCGTGATGCAGTAAATATAGAGTAATCGGGTTCAAGTGATTCGTGAATCATTCGTCAATTTTAATGATAACGTTTTAAGGGTTTGAAGTTTAAGCTGATATTAAATGATTGATGCATGTATACGTATCAAATATCATTTAGGTACCGCAGTAATAATTTCATATTGTCTAAGTAAATGTAAGGTAAATAAATTTAAATGTATGTATGTATAACAAAAATGTTTAATAAGCTATTAAGTAAGTAATAGTAAATAGAAAATACATCCATATTTTCTACTAATTATCAATATTATGATTATTAGTACGTAATTACGTCACGTGATTATAGTTATTAAGATATAGGTAAATTTTATATTTTCATTTCAAAAGGATTTTCAAAAAGATTACAATTGTCATTAATCAGTATTTACTCTGTTTAATTTCACAAAGAGCTTAATCAATTTACATGAACTTTGTATCGTATTGAGCTTGGAAAATATTTAATAGGTACATATTTGTTTTGTTTTTGTCGGTTCACAAATAAATGGATTAATAGGTTAAAAAAAAACATTCTGTTATAGTGCAAAAATTGGTAACTGTGCTGTTCATTAATGAGGAATTCCCTCATATTGAGCCACTCCTAAGTGAAGTATCATAACATACTTCTCATAAAGACGTATTGTTATCAAAACTAATGTGTCAAATATTAATTTCATAGGAAAACAGGAATTACCTAGTTTTAATTCGGCTTGCAAGATTTTACCCAAACAGAACAAACAAAGTTACAGTGTAAATTGAATAAAGATAATAATATACCAATTTTACGAATATAGGTACATTTCGAGTATGGGTAATAATGGATTTCTCGCAGCGAAGCAAGATCGGAGAAACTAATAAATATATATTTTTATATTTATTGGAATAATCTGAAGATAAGTAATTACCCAATTACCATAACCAAATAATATACTTTTTGATATTTGACGTGTGACTGTATGTCAATCCCTCGGTATCATTAACTGCTACACTTTTATAAAATGTAAAATCATGTTAAGCAATTTCAGTCACTTAGAACTTCGGACAGGAGCTTGACATATGAAGATATAGTATGCATCTAATTTATTTATTCTTAATGTAAAAACTAAGAAGATAAGTACTTGAACTATAAAACCAGCACTTGATCGAATACATTTAACTTGTCGCGTTAATTTGAAAATTGTTTCCTACTCAGACTATTCTATAATCAAAATCTATATTGAACAATCAAACCATAAATAATAGATTTCTACTCTAAATAATCATCATATTCCACTACTATACTGTACTATATACTATTATATTGAACTAATGTTTGTGAAATAGCTTTTATACTATGAGGAAGGTCCATTGGACTCAATGGAAATGTCTCATGGAAGTTATTGGTAACACTTGTTGAGTTCCATGTGAGTTCCATCTCCAAAGTCTCAAGCACAAACATCTCGGTATTCTTTTTTTTATGGGATAAGGATAGCAAAGGTGCACCTATTTATACCTGTGACAAATTCCTAAAAGTATGAGAACCGGGGATATAAGTCGCCACACGTAAGTTGTCACAGATGCGTTGCTATCATTGAGGACAGATGATCGCCTCTTTTATAAGTGTAACCGGCAACCCAAAGCATTCTTCAGATCGGAACACAATTGCTCTAGGGTAATTCTTACACAGCAGAAATAAATGGGACGGTGGCACCTCCGGCGAATCATACATGAGTTCTATAACCTTTATTTTTTTGTTCAAATTCTACACCAGGGTTCTTAAAAACTCTACATTCCCTTTTAGATTTTTAAGTCAAAGGTGTAGCTACCTCCTACACAATCTAGGATGGGTATGTTATAAAGTTATTCCTTACCCTGAAAGTGATAATTATATTGAAATTTTAAATATTACCCTAGTTCCGAAGACAATAGTTTTATAATAAGTATAACCTTTTATTACGCCCTGCGTTGACTACTGGGGAAGAAAGTATTCGACGGATAAATCACAGAAATTGTTTTTTATAAACGCTTTCATTTATGATAGCTTGTTTTAAATTTCATCACAATAATTATTTTTAGTATCCCGCTCAAAAATGGCACAAACCTCTCATCATATTTTAGATATTGAGTGTCTACAAAATATTATACTCCTCGAGACTAAAACACAGCGCCATCTAGTTCTTCAAT
>DWPA01002159.1:0-16389 GCA_018251375.1 Calpodes ethlius
TTAGAGCTGTCTTTTTTATCCGCTTGTGCCTTCGCTAGCGCTTCATCTCTTAGGCTCATCATAAATTTTACTGAGTCTGTAATCCGTGGCTTAGGCTTACCTCTACAGGTTATCTTATGTACTGGTGCGTGTAAATCAAATAATTTAATAATCAATTCATTAAATAATTTTATCATTTCATCTACATTATCCAAGTTAAGTATCATTTCCCAAGGAGTACGATATACATCGTCTTTAAATAGGTTAAAGTTTATATTACTAAAAGTTCTTTGATATTTTATATTTTTACAGAATTTAGGTTTCTTAATATAAACGTCGGCTAATACCAGGGCATGGTCACTTAAGCAGCGGTTGTGGATTACTTGAATATTAGTGCATTTCGACGGACTGTCAGTCATAATCAGGTCTATTATTGTACACGAGTTATCGGTGACTCTAGTCGGTTCGTTGACCATTTGCTCCAAGTGGTGATGAAGACAAAACTGTCTCAGGTCTGTACGCAGAACCAACAGCCATTTTGATGCCTGAGAGGCGGACTTCAATCCACATTTGTTCAAGTTTCGATGATGGATGACGTACTATTTTTGTATTTATTCCTTCTCTTACATAAAATCCGACTCCTCCGCCTTTTTTACCATCCCTAGCTCTATGTATAAAATTATAATTCGGTACGTAAGGTGCAAGTATCTCCTCTCCTTTCTTTAACCAGGTTTCATTAATAGCCAGTATATCAGGTAAGTGGTTTGAGATAGTTACGAATAGTTCATCTTTCCCTGTATTTAATGATCTTGCATTAAGTAGCCCAAGTTTCAAACATTTTTTTCTTGTATTACCCATAATCATTATAGAAATGAGGAATATATATTTTATGAATGAAAGTTAAATATTGTGATTTGAATATAACGTTACAATCATGTGTTTTTAATTGTATATTTATTTTTATTTTTGTGTTTCTGTGTAGTGAGCGATGTATAAATGTGTGTTTATGTGTTGTGAGTGTTTTGTATATAAGATAACATTTTAGAGACAATACATTATATCGTAGAATAAAAGTAACAAGAATGTAATATAGATGTTCAAACTTCAATTTTCCCAAAAATATTTAACAGGTCCATTTCATTCCGTATGCGGTATCGTGGTTTACCATGTTCTTGTCGCACGAAGATCTTACCCTCACGCGTCCATATGTATTTAAAACTCATGTCGCGACCCAATGCGCGCGCCTTTTGAAAGATGAGGCGATTGTTCTTGGTGAGCCGCTGATTTATATATAATGGCCGAATGGGTCCAGGCAATTCTAGGCCTTCGGTGTTAAGATTACGCCGGGTACGCGCCGCTTGCAGCAAAGCGTCACGTGTTGCACGATGAGTTAGGCGGACAACAAGTGGTCTAGTGTGTGGGGGCACTTTATCCGCCGATGTTGTTCTTGCCGGACCAGCTCTGTTCGCGCTTACGATATCCTTGACGCTGAGTTCCACACCTACTTTATTTGCAACGGTAAGTGCTAGATGGACGCAGTTCTCATTGAGTGATTCGGGGTAGCCGGCTATTTCCAGGTCGTTGGATAGAAGGACTTGGTTGCGTTCTGCCATGTCAGCTTGTAGTTGGGTAACCATGGTCTTAATTTCAGATACTTCGCATTTTTGTACTTCTGTAGACTTTTTCTCCAAGACCGTAATTCTATTTTCAAGGTGCTGTATTCGTTCATTTTGTGCCGTAATAGTCAGTGTTAGCCCATTAATTGCCTCTGTAATACTAATCATTTGACTATTTACCAATTCACTCATGAATAGTTTGAGTTCTTCTACAATGAAGGTTTGAGAGTCCCCACTGCTTCTGTGTTCTGTATTTTCAACTGAACTGCTCTGTTCACTATATGTATTATTATCAGGACTTATATTTCGCGAGGATTCTTCAGCATTTCGCACTGGGGTGTTTATATTACCTCTTTTAGGTTCTTTGCATTGACATTCTGGACATTTCCATGTACCCCTTTGTTCCATTAGGCTTGAAGATTTATTTCCAATATTCACACACTCTGTCATATTTGGCTTTGCATAACACGCATTGAAGATGATCCTTTTTAGCTATTGAATTTTTACACCCGGCACATTTCTGGGCGGAACTCATATCGATCAAGAATTATGTACTTGAAATTAAAAAAAAAAAAATCAAAATTAAAAATTAAAAAAAATATTTTAAAATGTCCAGGAACTATATATGTTGATCACAGTGAAAAGGAAATAAAAAAATTTGGTCAAAAAAAAATCGGCTGTTGAGGGATTCGATCTCGAGGCGTTGAGTCTAACATCGCGCCAATTGAGTCTAACACCTGTTGTTAAATGTTATTTAACCGTCACCGTTTGAATTTTATAAAATGTTTTTACGTTTAAACACTGTACAATAGCACTTATCACTTGTTTTTTGTCACTAATTCTATGTTATGCACTTTGAACACTGATTAAGTATAGTTTTGGATGTGTATTCCCGATTTGAACTATTATAAAAGATTTAAATGTAACGGAGCACAGTACGCACGTCTTAACAATTCCGCGGCGCGGGGGGGGGGGAGTATAATATAATAATATAATAACTATAGTGTGTGATAAGCAAAATTACTTTGTAGGAACAAAAAAGGTTATTACGGTTATAAAGTAGATTTTTCCCGTAATGCGCCTGTGTACCGATGTAGGCAGCTTAACTTATTTATATCATAAAAAAAGCTATTGTATAACGTAATGTAGCCCATAGCATTGTTCATTATAAAATTTATTTAAATTAAAGACTCGACTTAGTACATACCAGTTATCGCAAGGTCAAAAACTCTTGAAACTTTGAATATTGTTATTGTAACTGTAGGTAAATTCGTTTTGTGTAATTAGTATTTGGCTCACTTAAATGTTAGGATACTAAAAACAAAGGTTTATTATTAAAAAATATATATATTATTGGGCATGTGACGATGCACAGCATCTGTGAGAGAGTGCGTCAACTACTCCT
Source organism: Calpodes ethlius (assembly GCA_018251375.1). NCBI lineage: Eukaryota > Metazoa > Arthropoda > Insecta > Lepidoptera > Hesperiidae > Calpodes > Calpodes ethlius. Next base: position 3,001 of record DWPA01002159.1, read on the forward strand.
CTATTATTTTCAACCAATCAGAGCCCTTTCCGGTTGGTCTCAGCCAATCAACGCTTAGTTACGTCACGTGGTCTCAGGTGATCGCTACCTGCGATTCAAATTTACAGATTTTCCTCATAGCGTCGTTACTTCTCGAAAAGTGAACACTTAATTTAAAGTAATATACTTTAAGAGCAAATCTTTCTGAATAATATATAGTACAATCTTATTAAATTGTCAATTGTGGTTTTGTGCAATGAGTGAAAATAGAATTACCGAATCACCACGTGAATTGTCGGATTCACAATGCGAACCACAAGAAAACGCAGCGGCTTCGCGCAAGCATTGCCGACAGCTATTATCGTCAAACGAATCAAGCTCACAGGAATCGGATGACTCAGAACCCAAGGTAAAACGGGGCAGGAAAGGTAAGTCAGATTTACAAAATTTAACCGATCAAGTGAGCACATTGACGAATTTACTTTTACATACATATTATACTCCTAATGTAAGTGCGCAACCGCAGCTACCCGGCGGACCCTTGCCGCCCCCGGGAGAGCCCGCATCCGGTCCAGAACCGGTGCCCGGCCCTAGCTCGCAGTCTTTGGATTTCGCTTTAACTCGACCCGCCGCGGCAATTCCTGGTTGTCCAATAGAACCTCACCTATTACATCTAAGCAACATAAATACGGCGGTGAAGGATCCCAAGATACCCCGTGCGGATCCCAAACGCGTTAAGAAGCTCGAGGCTCTCCAACCCTTCAACGAATCAGATTGGAAAGATGTAAGGTATACTGAGACGTTGAAATCGTATCATGCTTCCTCCGATTTTGTGGAATTAGCAGTGAATGACGAATTTACTTTTACACTTTCAAGTTAATATCACACTTCCAAATTCCACATTTTCTTCAGGGTCAAGACTGGATGGCGAAGATCGATCTCTCCTCTGCATACTTCCACGTAAGTATTACCGAGTGTCATCGACGGTTCTTGAGACTAGTGTACGAAGGCCTACCGTTCGGACTCTCATGTGCACCCAAGAATTTCTCAGCACTAACGAATTGGGTAGCACAATTTCTCCGGTCACAAGGAATGAGGATAGTCGTATATCTGGACGACTACTTAATAGCAAACCAATCGAGAAGTCATCTACAATCGCAGATACAAGTAGTACTAGAGACTCTCGAGACATTAGATTGGACAGTAAATTACAAAAAATCAGTCACAATTCCTACCCAAGAATTGGAGTACCTGGGTGTAGTTTGGAACACGGCTCAAAATTTCAAAAGCCTCCCACTGAGAAAAAGGAATACGACTTCAATATTGTTGAGCAGAGCTCTAGTCAAGAAGAAAATGAGCTTGAAAGAAGCTCAATTCATTCTGGGCACACTCAACTTTGCCAATTTTGTGGTACCAAGAGGACGTCTACATTGTCGTCATCTACAGCATTTTTGCAGAGACGAAAGTCAGCTAACAACCCGAAAGCCAGTTCAAATACCAGTCGCTTGCTTAAACGACCTGAAGTGGTGGATTGCGGCAATGAAAACACTCGACATGAAAAGCAGTTTGCATTCAAAACTGCCACAACATTTCCTGACAACAGATGCATCAGACTACGGGTGGGGGGCGCAGCTGGACAACCATTCGACATCCGGGAGATGGCAACCCAACCACCAGCGTTGGCATTGCAATCGAAAGGAAATGTATGCAGTCATAGCAGCAGTGAGATTCTTCAAATCCCGTCTGCAAGGGAGCCATCTGATATTTCACTCGGACAATCGAACTGTTGTATCATACGTTCAAAAGAAGGAGGTACACAATCGATGGCTCTTCTCAATATGACTCATCACCTTCTAACAATTTTAGACAAATAGAGCATTTCTATCTCGGCAGAATATCTACCAGGGAAATACAACGACATCGCCGACAAGTTATCAAGGGGAAAGATCACTCCGGAATGGCTCCTCTTACAGCCAGCGGTCAAGAGAGTGTTTCGTCGCTTCGGCATTCCCCAGATAGATTTATTTGCGAGCAAGGAGACAAAAATAGTAACGTATTATGCAACGAAAGACAGTCTAGATCCCAAAGCTCAGTTTTGCAATGCGTTCAGTCGCAAGTGGAACTATCCACTGGCCTGGGTGTTTCCACCTCCGAGCCTTCTGCCGCGCTTATTACATCATTTGAACTCGGCACAGGGAATATTCCTTATAGTGGCTCCAATGTGGAAAAGAGCATTCTGGTTACCAGACCTTCGTCGTCGGGCACTCAGCAAGCCAATGAAAATCAAGAACTTGAATCAAATGTTAATAGACCACACCACCGGTCTACCACCACCTCGAGTAGAGGAGATGGAGTTCTACGTTTGGAAAATTGGGGCTGGAGCGATGTTACCAACGATTGGTCTGAGGCTGAGAGAGCATTGCTCACAAGTAGTTGGAGAGAATCAACACTGAAAACATACAAACCAGCTTGGTGTCGATGGATTAAGTGGTGCCATAAAAATAATTTCAATTTTAAAAATCCGAATGGTGTTAGCTTATCTAAATTTTTAGCACATTTGTTTCTTGATGAAGGCCTAGCTTACCCTACCGTACTTTTGCATAAATCAGTGGTTTTGACCTCCGGTAAGCCTATGGGTAACGAAAATTTGAATGCAAATTTTTTGGTTAAACATATTCTGAAAGCCATCTCACTCCAAAAGCCTAAATTAGTAAAACCTCCAATCTGGGACCCAAGTGAACTTGTTGTTTGGTTACAAACAAATCCCTTAACTAATTATACATTGTTTGAAGCATCTCATCGATTAGCTTCTATTCTGCTGCTGGCGTCAGGCAGACGCGTCCATGACCTTACATTGCTAAAAATCTCCCCAGACTTGTACATCGAAGGAGAGGATTACTGTATCTTGTATCCAGCCTTCGGCTCTAAAACTGACTCGTCTAGCTATAGACAATCGGGTTGGAAGCTATTACGACACAATGATACAAGTGTATGTCCTGTATTTTGGCTAAGACAGCTTATTCTTTTGGGTTCGCAAAGACGCACTGCCGAGTGTCATAATTCCTTATTTATTACAATTAGAGGTCCCAATAAAGCTGCTTCGCGAACAGTTATTGGGAATTGGATAAAGTCAATGTTTAGAGACGCAGGTATATTTGCTTCCCCTGGCAGTATGCGCTCAGCAGTAGCATCTTTAAATTGGTATGAAAATTTTTCTACAGAAGAGATCCTTGCGCGTGGTAACTGGTGCACGCAAAATACTTTTGCGAAATTTTACCGTAAACAGATAGTAGGCAAATCTGAACCTTCTCAATTTAATCTCGCAGCTAATTTTGAACCGATAGATTAAAGACCTTACATTATATTTTTTGATTATAACTCTATTTAAAATATCAATCTTATTGATTTAAATATGTGATCTTCAATATCAAGAACTATTTAATTACATTTTGTTAGGGTTTAATATCAAGAAGTATAATTTCACTCTTAATACGAACAAAGACACATTGTTTTCCGAAATTCATCTGATTCGGCGGCATCGGCGCCTGTGTTCACACCTGCCTAGTCTCAGGTTAATCAAATATTAGTGTTATATATTAAAACAATGAAGAATGGGACCATGTTGGTCGGGTTGGACGGAGCCCGGGGAGGGCATTTCGGGATAGACTCGAGAAAAGGCAAAACGTGTAGATGGACAATATTAATTACGAGATAATTTAGAGTTATAATGCAATTAAGTGATGAATGTCCTAATATAAGAATTAATCTAATAATTGTATCTCGACTATTAAGTAAGGACATAAAGTACAAAATAAATATATTAAACAAATAATGATTTGGTATCCTTTAAACATATCGAGAGACACCAGTATTTATACGATGAACTCAACTAGGTAAAATCAATGTCTAACTTAATCGAATAATGAAACTTAAATAATATGACATATAAGCATGCGAAACACGCTGATTAATTTAAATACAAATATATAACCAATTTCGTAAACGATAATTATTGTCAACAGGTACTGTGCTCACATGGAGACAATTAAAATTCCTAAGCTACGATCGTCGCGTAAGATATTTACTCTCAAGAGGCTGTTATTGCATTTGCTTCATAACTATTTACATAACAAAGGCATTTACGACACACGTTGCGTTCGACAAGGGCCGCGTATCCATTACGAATATTACAATCTTACGAACAATGCATTTTGTAATATTAATTGTCATTTAGAATAAACTTAAAAAGTAATAGAATAGCTTTCTGTGTTTAACAATTGTAAAGTTATGTAATCTAAATTGTTTTAATGTATCGTTCCTAACTTGAACTAATTATATAAATTCTAACCTAACTTATTTTGAAGTAATTTATGAGGCTCACTGAATCCAAATCTTATGTGAGTACGTTCGATGTTATTAATGTAATTAACCTAAAATACGAATAGTTTCTTGGCGTTATTACATTGAATGTAATTATTATAAACATAATAATTACACACCATAACCGTCCTACTCAAATTCGATCTGCACTGGCATAGAGCACTGAATTGTTATTATAGTAATTGTAAGCAATTTGAGTAATACATACGTCAAAAAATGTAACATTAATCTGTTCTTTCAATTGTTTCTCACTGAAATCACTCCTATCGCTTAAAGACGGAAAATATTTCGCAGAACCGGTTAATTCTGGAAACTACCATAATTATTATTATATTGATCTTCACTCCCCATACATATTTCATTACAGTGAAATACCGAGATAAAATAAGAATTATGTATGAATTTTCGTAAAGCATGACTAATTGTAAAATAATCTGTTTCAAAGCATCGATAAACCAATTAATAAATATAATAAACAATAGATACTAAAACATATTTCTCATTTTGATTTCAATAGAAAAAATGCAAGATTTCTACTGCAGTTATTCGCCTTAATAGATTTCGTTAGGATTCTGTCAAATTATTTAAAATTCCTAGTGATTTAATTTTCTGAAATATGCAAGTACCTATATTACAAATCTAAGTACAAACCTACCGTAATATTACACTGTTATTTTTTTCGTCTGAGGTTACAATACAGAGCAAGGCCGTTTAATTAAATTTCCCATGCGTTTTGAAAGAATGCAAGATGGCGGCCGGCGGGAAACAATTACAAAATATTTTCCCGTTGTTTTCTTACCACCATTGCGTTTGTCATTTGTAATCTGTAACAATAGGTGCAAGTTTGTTTCGAGAATTCGCTGGCAGAAACTATTATGTTGTTGGTTACATCAATTTTACATAAACACGTATTTGTTTTTATAATTAAGTAGATATTACCGTTCAGCGAACAATTGTTTGGGTAAGTATCAATTTATTTTATCCACTACGTATATATTCTTATCTGTAATACTCTCGGAATAAAAAAAGTGCCTTAGTTAAATATTATTTAATATATGCCTTGGGATTTTTTGTAACAGAAACAATAACCTCTTTGATTACATAATGCCATCTGTCGGAGAGTAGCGGTACTTAATTGTTAGTTACGAACGCAAATTAAGGTTCTCATCGAAGCACAACTCGTGTGTACCGTTTCTCGTAATTCCAGGACTTAGTATGCAGTCAATTGAATAATACTCGGGTGTATTGCTTTCCGCAAATGTATTTTCCCTCCAACATTAACCAGTTGGCACTGCTGTTGGTAGTTTGAATTACTTTATTTTTCTGTTCTGTTTATTATATGATTTTCTTTATTTTTATTTTGTTTTATAATAGTTTAAAAATACATAATAATTAACATTTTTATTATATATTTATAAGTTAATGTACAAGAGTAAAAAAAAGAGCAAATTTAATGTTTTGAATAAAGTATTAGACTGAATCTGGTCCAATCATTCGAGACGACAATTTATTTAACAAAAAAACGTGTACAGTATAAACAGTTACAACAGTTGTTTGTAAACGAGATAGCTATTATCATCCGTTACATAACTTCGACAGCTTTCCTCGTGGATTGCCAACGTACGTATGAAATTTAACGTCCCGAATACCCAATTGTACAATAACTCATTGGACCTACACTTCTAACACTACACGCTTACGATACAACATTTAATTGAAGACTTGAAATCGTCCGTAATAACTCGAAAACGTTCGTGACGAAGTGATTTGACGCGGTGATGGGCCATGCCTTCTCGATTATCTGTCAACGCCGTGGATACGTAATTCGAACCTTGTTCCATTGACATTATAGTTCATATTAAAAAAAAAACGTAACGCTATTAGGAGATTTAGTTACCACTTCATTAGGTACTTGTTTTGAGCCTTAACTCGTATTAATAAGGTCGATTTTGAATGTTGTTAACTTTTTCTCATTAGCAAGGAAGTCATCGCTTCCGTTATGGTAATATTATATTTTCCAGTGATAATAAATTGCACCAGGAAGGCTCGGTTTATAAATATTACGCAAGCGCGCCTCTGTTTTGTAAACTGTCTCAATATTCAATGAAAAGTGCGAGGTTTGGTTCTAGGTGAAGCAATTTAGAAATCGATTGACACTTATCTGGTTTTACGAAACTATTCAATCAGCACACATTTATATCAGGATGCACATATTATAACACGTGAAAAGAAAATGATTTCTATTTTTAAAGAAAATTCTTGTGAAAACAAAATAATTAAGAATTGGATTTAAATATCTAATAACGACTAGTTCGATTGCACATCTGGATCACAAGAGCAGCATGACAGAAGCAACAACTTGCAACAACAAGGAATTGAAAAATCAACTTTTGAACATTAATAAGCCACATAGGCTTATTGTGGGAGGGGCATAGTAACTTACTGACTAAACTTATTTAGTAAAATAAATTTTCTGTAGTTAAATCAATTTTATTTAAATATCATAAATTAAAACTGACAGTTGTCGTGACACGTGACACGACAGCGGCTAGCTAACTTCTTAGTGAGGTTTCATCGTGACGGTGTGCGCGCGCATCGTAAAAATTCTCTCTTATATATTTCCCTAACGCGCCAAAAGAAGTACAACTTCAAAACCTCCTGAATACTTACAATTTGAATAAATGAACAAACGTAATACAACGTAATACAAAAACGAAGATAAGTTACCGTAGATAATTAATAAAACGATGCACAAAGCCGCGATGTCTCCACCCAACTCCCGCCGTGCGCTTGCGCAGTTACGGCGACACCTGATGAGAACTACATTATCTAACGCAAGTTAAATAACTGGTTGACGGTCTTTCTCAATATTGTATCTATCCATTATCTGTAACCTTTAAGTCTACTTTCTTCGTCTCGCCTACCTAGTATCATGATAGTTTTATCTTTGAGATATTATTATTTATCTAACAACTTATCCAAATATTACGGATTTGGATTCAAATTATTTCGGGCTCACTATTATACGTTAATTTATTAGTTTCGGAAATTAAACATAATGAAAGTAATTTGTTATTATTAATATTAATATGCTATTGTATAACAGAATCGAGAATAAATGTATTAGTTGTTTCTTTGAGCATCGGTTACTGAAATTTATACAGGTGGTTTAATTTTCAACAATTAAATTATTTTGTTAAAAATAAATTGTTGCATTTGTAATAGTTATCATTGGCAGCTATAAGTTTGTAAAAGTGATGTAAAATTGATAAATATCATGTATTCTCTATAATCATTTAAGTCCACCTGTCATCCAAAATTTTTTGATTATACTAATTTAATTATAAACTATTCATAATTGTTGTTATTGACATTGTTAATAAAATAATATTTATTAAAATGTGAAGTATTATTTAAGAGAGGGTAGTGATCCATGAATTGATCACTCTTACCATATCCGATATGGTCTAGTGGCTAGGATACCTGGCTCTCACCCAGGAGGCTCGGGTTCGATTCCCGGTATCGGAATTATTTTTATGTATATTTTTTTGTAATTAAATCATATTTTAAAATTGTACAAATACTTATGAACCAGATTATTGTCGTAAGCAATTTTATAAAAAATATTTTATTTTTGGTTTACTGAGCAATCCATGTTAAACTACGTTTACGCTACAAGCATCTTTTAATAATACGGACTACCTGCTATGAGCTATGAAAGTGAAATACCGTTCCGCCGTTCGAAGATCTAACTGCGATCGAAGTCCGAAGACCATTAATCGATCGCTGCTACATCGAGCCATGACTGCGATCTCTGCGACAGATCCGTAATATCTGCATAAAATCCGCGGCGAGTTCGCGGTATATTTGTGAGTATACCTATCTTCACTGGAAAGCCAATAGTACTAAAGCACCATTTTGGCACAAATGAGTAATATGTATATGTCGTGAATTGGATTTTTTTTTGCGTCGATTAGTTTTGTAACGATCTGAGCATTATTTTAGCACTCGATTTTTTTTTATTGCATTGTACTGAAATTTTAACCTTTTATTGTATTTAGACAAGATAAATAGGAAGAAAAATGAACTGAAATTAATACAAAAAAAAAATTATCGCTATACTGAAAAAGGCCTTTAAGCGTTTAGTATTATTGTCATTTCAGTAACGATAAGGTGGAAATAAACCGCAGTGACAACAGAAAGTGTATGCAAACGCAAAAATTGTTCACAAAGCGACTGCACGTGCATCGTCTATTCTCGGTCGATCGTCGACCGTTTGCATCGAATAAGCGCGTCATATAGTATTGAACCTTCTTTTACCCCTTTTTTTAATCCTTCCTTTAAAGTTACCGAGATCTATGGATAAGGACAGGAAGTTACCATCTGTTAAATTATTTACTGTATCTCACCATGTTATCGCAAAATTTACATTTCAGATTGAGTCATACGTTTCATAAGCAACCCTTTACTTTCTAATCGAAACAGTAACAAAAGTATCCATTTATCCAACAATAATATACGTACCCTATATTTATTAGAAGCTACTTGAATGGCGGTACTGCTTTGTACAAATTGTACTACAATCACAATATTAAAAATTTGATGTTATTTCTGATATCATGTTGATGTTGTAATACCCTTTTCTAAGATTGTTTTACTATTTTGATACTCTTAAAAAAATCTAACTCATTGCACAGAAAGAACTAATGACAAAATATTAGTTACACAAAAATAACGTCAATGAAAAAACAGTCCAAAAATACCAATGGGAGGGCACGTTGAGTTGTACAAAAGAAAAGAAATCACTTTAAATTCAAATTTAGAATCATTAAATCATTGCAATCACTTGCTATCTCTCCAATCACGTGTTAAAACAGTTTAGTCGTATATGGACTCGCATTACGTGACAAATACTGATCAAAGATTAGCAATGCATAACTCGAGCATTATAAACTATGATAATAATTAGATTATTACAATTGATTAGTTTAAGCATTGGGCAACGCATACCTGTGGTCGACACCAGAATGCAGCTCGGACAACATTCCTGAGTTTACCATACGACACTAACTGGAGCTAGTCAATTTCAAATTCCCCGTTTCAAACATTCCTAGATCCCCTTTAGACCATCAATTACATTTACAAATCGGCGCAACTTGTTACAAGCGGCAATGAATAAAACATCTTCTACAGTCTTGAAATGTTTAAAGAGGAACTTGAGTTAATTGGAGTCGATGTTTAGACCTCGTCGAACCCAAAGTTAGTTATCGTTTATATCGACTGGTATACCAATGTTGGCCCCGAGGATCAAAGGCTCGATATAAACTACTTTAAGCGCTGTTTAGAGTTATCACTTACTTAGGCAGCAGAGAATTAAGCATATTATCAATTACGCCATTCAAGCTATCTGTGTTCTCTGTCAATTAGAAGATGTAAAGGCCGATAGGGTTAATAGCAACCGTCCAGTTGAAAAGAAATCATTTTCATCATCCTTAACTGTCTCGTTACGAAATTCGAGTTTCCTCCCACAATCAGGATCCCAAAACTTAGTCCGAACGGGTTGCAGATTTATCCACCTATGAGAACGCATTCACGATATTTTGTAACAAGTGTCTAGTTATTTTTTGTGGATCGTTAGTTTAATTTCGTTATTCAAAGAACACCGAAATTAGAAAGTACCTATTAACTCTACAGAATTGAATGATTTCAACTACTGTCATGATGAAAAGGCACACAGAACAGATATTTGAGTAATTTTCGCTCTCGGCCGTGTGTACAATAGATTAACACACGCAACACGTGCTAAACAGAAATGCGGAACTTTCGCCGCCTCGCGTAATGTTTACTCTGGACGACCGATTGCGGTTCATCTTCTAAGACTCTTTAGCAATACAAATATTTCAATACTTGATAAATAATTGCTTAGAGAATACAACGGCGTCCTTTTTCTAAAATCGAGATTTTTTTCTTAAGTTTCATTCATCACTTATTTCAGTGCGTTTAAATCTATACAATTATGGTTCGAAAAGCATATTTCAAATTCTAGAGAAAGTTTTGCTACTAGACAGGAGATGGCGCTGATTACAATTAACTCATTTGATTTAACAAATTTGCGATTGGAAAGCGTTTGAAGTAGGACGAGTCCGTGAGTTGTGTTGTAAAATATAAAATGTAGACAAAAGTTATTTGTTCTGTGGCCATATTGATTATAAAATATTGAGGGAATTAAAGTTACTCACATAATTATCTACACCAATTTACAATACATACCAATATGATGGAATCAAAAGAATATAAAGAAATAGAGTCTAAAACATATATTTTTTTTATAATTATGCCGCATCAAATTCGAATATAAAGATAATTATAACCTACTTATCTAGTTGTATAACGAACAAATAATACGTCTTGCAAGTAGGCACCTACCTCGCTGAGAATAATTGTGATTATGGTTTGTTTAATTAAATGGCCGTGAAATATCTGCCACTTGCGCAAGATTCAAGTTGGTATACTTCGCGAGTTGCTTAAGCGGACTTTGCATAAGGCTTTTAATAAGCATATTTACTTTGAGACGACTTGAAGTGTTTACTGTTTACGGACACTGAGTGAAGATGACATAATTAACATCAAATACTACCCAGGTATCTAGTTCACGGCTTATATTCAAATGTTGCTTGCGGCTTCGGACACATGTCAGAAAAGAACAGCAATAGTTTGTCAATTTCTTTCTATAATAAATTTGGCTTAAATATACATCGTAATGGTTCTATCCACAGATATTAGCCTTTACCACTAGATTAGACTATACGCGTCGTCATCTCATCAAAGCGACGCTCTATTCCGCCGTGAAAGAAGGACAAAATAAGAAACAGTTTCGCATTTATTATACGAGTATGGATATTTGATAATATATTCGAATTAAAATATACAGGCTACTGTCACTTCATTTATACTTAAAATTGATTGATTTAACAAGAAATAAGTACGAACCAAATATAGACTAAGAGGTGGTTAAATAAGAAATATTATTACAGCAAAATAAAGACATGTATTTAAAAAAAAATAGTAAATACATGCCTTAAATTAGTTTCCTATTTTATGTATTGAATAAAATTTAGTTGTGGAAAATTTAATATGTATTGATCTACCTATTAAGTGAATAGTTTAGACTGCATTGATACAAAATACGCATTATCATTATACGAAAGTCATAACTTAGCCATTAAACAGCAACTTCAAGCACTCTTAGTCTGTCAGCCAATTTCCCCGGATAACATCGTTGAGTAATACACAGTTTAACTTGTCATTGTTGCGCACAATGAGAGATATCAATCGCACTATTTCACTAGGTACTTAGTAACTCCATTGTCTAAAGATTTTGCTACATGTGCATGTTATAAAGGAGATGGTGTTACGATCGTGGTATACTACTATTAAAGTACTACGAATAAATTATAAAGTGTATGTCGAATGAGATGAAGGGTTTCTTTCGCCGTTTCGTGTCGTAGCACGATTAAATAATTTTAAATTTGAATTTAAAACTAAAGTTATTCTAGAAATAAATAATTTGAAATTGTCTGTTTTAAACTATGTTTTTAACTTAAAGTGTTATTAATACATTGTACAGATATGATTATTCTCACACTTTATTTAATTTCTAGAAATATATCTACGACGGAAAACAATCTTGCTGTATGTAGTCAAATATTAACTTTTTACTAGAGCCAAAAAATTTGTAAAATTTCAGAAATAAATTCATAACTTTTGACGTGTTCACGCTATTAACTTTACTTTTAGAACAAAGTTTTCATGAATAATCTGCTACAGATATACATAGAATTAAAATATCTCCAAATATCTTGTTTTTTACCTATTTATAATAAATATAATGTTATAGAAAGATAAATTTAGTACGACGTAAGTAATTTGTTGTTCATCGTACAAATTCGAGTTCTAGATGTATCCACGCCGTATGTTTTTCTGATTCCAACGGTACATAAAACTCATCCTCGGTATTTTGGCTACTTACAAAATTGATTTCCGTCGTCCATTAAAAAAGACTTTCTACAATGTTAATACAACGGCCTTGTGTCTAAATTATAATTAGTTGTGGTCACCCATCACCTATCGTTGTTTCGAGCTTCCGTGAGAAAAAGGTATTAGCCACCCAGCTAACTGACCGCGGTTAATTCATTACATACTTCGCAATGACCGTACTAACTCACTTTTACTTTCTCTTAACACCTGCTTTTAGCTTACATGACATTATTTAACTTAAAAAACTTCGTGAAAGCAATTCAGAATTAATTTCTATTACGCGTAATTCGACAAATGATTCCTTAAGATCCTGATTACTTCTACAATGATAGTTAATATAAATGTTTTGTTAAACTTTGATTTACTTGCATATTTTGGTGATTGCTTACAATAAAACATTTATGCAAGTGGCGATTTCAATTTTATCGCACAATTCAGTCATTTATACGTAACGTCTATTTACGCGACGCGGCGCCATCAAAGCTTTAACCATTATGTTCGGTGTAAACCACAAACCGGTACTGAGGTTTTCTCTGTGCGGTATGAGGCTTTACAAAGAAGAAGAATGAAGGTACTTCACGGCTGGCGAAATATTCAGAACGATTGACCGTTCATCCGGTTTTTATGTAATGAAAATACCAAGCTACTGTACAGTCCAGTAGATGCTAAAATTACTGTTGTTTCTAAGCAGTGCCATGAGCAGGTAATCTAAAATATTTCTCTCCTCTCTTTTCTATTATTTGTGTGTTTTCAACTGTGAAAATTGCTTCTAATAAGTGAGCGACGAACCTCTATGATCCAGCAATTACAATTATTAAATAAATAAATAAACGCTAACACACTCACAGCCCCGCAGTAGGTTTCCCTGGGTTACGAGTGGCATGGACAACACAAATAACACTAACACCCATGACCCGAGAACAAATATTTATCTGTCATATAAATATCTACCCCGGCCTGGAATCGAACCGATAATTAAGAGGTTCCATACCG
>DWPA01002160.1:0-16387 GCA_018251375.1 Calpodes ethlius
AAAGTAATTTTTTTAATTTTAGAGTACGACACAAGTTATCTAGTGATAACAAAAATGAGACAGGAAATTGTTTACTTACAATATTAACATATTCGAGTGGGACCTTACTCAACATTAAATGTATTCTATACTACCGCCTTCAATTCGCTCATATGGACTTTTACTGTTACTTATTTTCATGATCTTTATATAATTCTTGAATAACTTATAATTTTAGGATTACGGTTTTCAAATATTACGAATTTAAGACATAATAATACTGTCCAAAAATAGTTTTGACCTCTCCATCAAAAACAAGGTCAACGTATATTACAGTCACAAAATACACAATTCATACAATTGTACAGGAGTTACGCATCGTGCATTACAGATATTCGAATATAAATGAGGTGCAAATGAAAAACAATTGCGACTATTGTAAATGGCCAAGAATTTCTCTATTCTAAATTCTATTGCAACTTTTCCATTATTGATTTGTCACCGTTTATTTTTTTTTTAAAAAGGAACATTCAAAAAAAGAACACAAGTCTATAAATGGAATTGCGATAACAGCTGCGCGTCCTCTGACTCACAGCGATCGCCTCACGAGTTCACGACACACACTGTTTACATGGACCCCGTGTTATATTTGAAATGATAAACAATCCAATAACCATTACCGTGATAAAAATTTGAGCGTGTAGTTTTACTGATTAATACACGACTCATTCATTTACGCAATAGACACAATTTGGGGACAGTATAGGAAAATAATTATTTATTGCACGGAGCACAATTTGAAAAATCACGACGTGGTATTTGGAATATTATAGGTGTTTAATGGAATTTTTCTGCTACGTCTTCAAGTGTTCCAAAAATTTGCAGTCTGAGTATGTAAAATATGTTAGTAAACCTACACAATGACTGCTAAAAATATTTAAAAATACATCATGTTCCTAAGATACTTATTTATAGCCTTTTATTATCCTGTGTTTTAGAAATTTTCATAAATGTTTATTTTAATTTCGAATTTAAAATTAATGACCTGAAAACTGTAAATGTATAATATATTCCAATAAAATTCATACTTGAATTGAAGAAATAAATTTCAATCAACTAGAATGAACTTAACAAAGACGAGAAATTACTTAAACTGCGGCTAAAATAATAAAAGGAAAACAATTAAGAAAACTGTAATTAGTTAAACGGTAAAATTTAAGACCATCTGCTTTCCACAAAGCTAATGTATTTCTTGCTTCCGAGTCCAAAACGCTATTTTGTGACAAAAAACAAACGTGACACATCATGGTGCTTAAAACTGAATTGGAGAGTATCCAAAGCTTATTTAGGGAAAATCTGATAAATTAGAAAACTACGCAGAAAATTAATACATCGCAAAACTTTAAAATTTTTAAATAACTTACATAGCGAAGAAACTAGTGAAACAGCAGGTGAATATAGAAATATTCTTAGAGTTGAATTAAAAAGGACATATCGTCTTAATTCTTACAAACCTCATTGTTGGATGACGCACTCCCATGATATTCAGGTGGCTTATCCAAAACTACAGGTGACTCCATGTTTAAATACTGAATGCCGGAATGTAATCACAATTAGTACACACTTCACTTCGACGCTTGTACGCGATAACACTGATAAATCGTGTGTAACGCTCCTTTGTATATCTCGATTGATACTGAGCCGGTCGGCAAACGGCGATTGCCTTTATACAAGTGCCAGGAAAGGATCTCGAACCGTCGGGATTGTTCGAGAAAAGCGTGGTCGGATATTCATGCGTAGAGCTCTTTTACTCGTAGCATTACGTTATAGTCGCAATGGACGATATACATTGCATTTTTATAATGAAACATAAAATCGTGTGTTCTAATAGAGTCAGTAATGTATTCTCAGTTATGTTTATAGCTGACAAAAGAGCAGGCGAGCCATCTGATAGTAAGTGGTCGCCGTATGGTACAGCAATGTATGGTACGACATTATAAACTCGACATTATTAACATCTCTCAATGGTTGAATATCAAGGCGCATGAGCGGCGTGGGCTTGAGTAAGAAGTTTCGAGCAACTCCATTGTACTTAGGCAAAGTTGTTTTTGAGTTGACGTTGAAGAATATTTTTTAAATATTCTTAAGAGGTAATAAAGAACTTTAAAATTTTTAATGTTATTTGAAGATTGGAAAAATCTTATACTTTTATGAAATATAAGTATTATAATTGTGTATACTGTCAATGGAACCTGAAAATGATTAATGTTTTTTAGAGAATTCAAAATTTTTGTTAAGCTAAAGAACACGGATTTTGTTGCGTCTCGAAAAATAGCTGCAGCTAACTCAGTTGCAAAGTCTCAGAAAATATGTGATGTCATCATGATGTATACGTATATTACATTATGTAACAACATTCGTAATCCGTTTTTGCAATTATATTTAGATATTTATTGTCACTGTATTAGTAATCAAACGCCGTGCGTTCTCTTAATCATCCAATTGTCAGGTATTCGGCAACGTTCCAATTGCAGACTTAGATTTGTAAGATTTTTTATAATAATCAGCACAAAGAATTATATTAATTAGGAAGCGTTCCATCTTCCGAACTAACTTATTCATAACTTAAAGCAGATTAAATTCCTCATTTGAAAAATAAGACGTGTCCCACTCAAAGGGAACTGCAACTCATAAGTTTTGAAACTGGTCAGTGCGCCTTACTAGGAAGTTTGATAACTAGTAATTCTTAAATATTTTAAAAAATTTTGCATGCCCTTTTTTCCGAGACTTTATGATGCCATGAAAGTTTCGCGTTATTAAATATGGGTTTTAAAACAATCGAGTCAAATTAGGAACTGGACCACTGCAAGTTCTTTCACTTACAAATTACATAAGAGAAATCAAGTCTTTTCATTGCCTGGGTTATGCTTTTATTTAAAAATTATTTGCTCATCTCGGTGAGCGTAAGCATTTTTATTCAGGCTGTAGGGAAGATAATAAAGAGTATAACAAAGTTCTGCTGCAACCAATTACGAGCTAGGAAAAAAATACATCTAGGAAAAACAAGCGCTATGCTATGCTATTGTAGAAATGTTCAAGGAACGTACTAGAGCAATAAAATTATTTAAGTATCCAAATATCATTGTTTTCTAAATAAAGATATTGAACGATATATGTAAAGAATACATCAATTATATTGTCTGAAATATTTTTTAGTCTCATTAATAAGAAAGATAACACATGATTTGTGCAACATAGATATTGATTAAAACATAGAGGAAGTTTCATTCACAACGTCTCTATCACAAAAAAAATGTGTACATAATGAATTATATATTAAAGATTTATAAACAGTAAAAGGCGAAAATCATATCTTGGATGAAAATAAAAAAGAACCTACCCAAGGGAACACTATACATCCGCGACCAGACAACTATAATCGCAAATGTAAAACTATTAATAAATACATTATTTACAACATTTAAGGGCCGGCCGTGTTGTTTTTGCATCGCCACGAAAAAAGTCCGGGAGGTAGATCAAATGAATTATGCAAGCGAAAATACGGAAACAGATTATCAATAAAAGATAATTTTAACTCAATGTAAGTAAACGTTCTGTTTTGAATGACAATCACGAACCGCGGCAACAACCTGACCATCACCATAATAGGCATCGTAATAGTTAGTGTGTTCTGGTCACACCAATTAGAACCGTTATCTATATATCTATCAGCCTTTAAAGATCCGCTGTTGGACATAGGCCTCCCCTAATTTGCACCACTAAGACCGGTCCTGAGCCTTCTGAATAAAATTAACACCGTTAAATAAATCCTAATTCAGTTGTGAAGCAAATTGTTTAATGTAACCTAAAGATTATTGTGTTGCACTTTAAACAGGACTTTCGCCTTTTTTCGGTTCGTTAAAATGTACATGTTTTACAATGTCCACCCATTCAACACTAACCAAAACGCTTAGTTGCCAATATTAAATGTGTCTTCTTTTATAAGTTGTGAATGGTAGAAGTAATGGGTAGTTGCCGTCGATGTACAATGTCATAAAGCAGGTCTCAATGAAAGTAGGTGGATTAAGATCTGAACAGTAACGGGTTCTAATGAAGCAATCCAAACATGAGGAATGTAATACATGGTTAATTTTCCAAAGGGTGGCTGTGACGCAAGTAAAGAACCTTAGCACTACACGTAAGTATCGACGGGATTAAGCCGGAAATACGAAGTAACAGTAGCCAGTAAAAAGGATATATGATTTTAAGTATTTTCTGGTTAATTATACTGAATATATCAAGAAAACTAAAATCTTAAATAGAGTAAAACATTGGTGCATTACGCAAATGTTTTGGGTCAGCGCACATGTGCCCGGAAACTCACAACACGCTTTGACTTAAAATACGTTACAGCAAGCAGTATTTGCAGCATTTCGACATAAAGCTAAACACGATATTTAGATGGCTTATTTATTTGTCGGCGCCAGGGCTGAACACTCCATCTCGTTTTAAGAACAGCAATAAACATCAAGGAAAGTGTGGGATCCAGAGACTTCTCTGTATCGCACCCGGGTTAAAAAGGCAACTGAACCTGTATAATGTTGAGAGATTATTCTACATGTAGGCAGTCTAACTGATAATTGTATTTTGTATTTCAGACGTCATTTTTTTCGTGAGATTAAGAGCTCATGACGTATCAACCTTAATAGACGTCATTAAACAATTCACCAGATAATTGACTAAATGGCTGTTTATCGCAAGTCATCTGCGCTAACTAAATTTTTATAAGAGCTCTTCAAGTCTGACAAGAAGCCCATACCTCGACAATGACAACCCTACATAACACGTGGCGACTAAAATCTCAATATTATAATAATAAAACATAAACCACACGTTACTGTATAACAACAACTGACGGCTTTTGGCATCATCGATGTTCAACCGAGTCATTGACCGGAACTTATAGTGATAAACGTGCGAGGTGTATTAAATGATTATTCAAAACCTATCATAAGTCTTACCGCTTACGTAACACGTTACCAGCTACCGATATTCGGTATAATTAATTCACTTCCAGACATCTATTGTATGGTAACGAATATTATGGCTAGATTTTTTCAATCAATTTGTGAAAGCAGAAAAACGTGTCAAAACCCGACATTTTAGGTGATGAGAGAACGCAATGACAACGCGTTTCTCCCAATTCTCTTATGTTTAGCATAAACGTGCCAAAAACAGCGAAGTTCATTACTAGTGAAGGAGTGAATGATTTGTTAGAAGACTTTAAATACAGTTGAACATAATAAATGTCCTCTGGTTGGCTTATATGCTATCTTAAACTAACCTGGCTTATGTTTACTTATGTTTTTGGCTATGGTATATAGCTCATAACAAAACGTTTATTTCTGTGGCTACTAAAGAGATTAATAGGACATTCAATGGGATGCACAAGCTTCTTAATCTTGAAAGGAGAAAATTCGAACTAGCTAAAACAAAACATTCTGATTTTGAGAAACCAATACCGAGAAATATCCGATATCCGATCTTGAATGTAAGTACAATTATTAATATGGTGTCTCACTTCCTGGCAGCCCGTACTGTCCATAAGTGTTCTTTGTGTGAGTTGATTTGAGTGATGTACTACTAGTTTCAATTGGAAAGTGCTTTCACTGCCTTTTCTAGATGTTTGAGACGCAAAGTGTCAACCAGTACTTCACTGTGATATGGAGAATTTTATTTAGCAACCTATTACTCGCGTTAAGAAAGCTCTTTCTAGCTCTGTGTATGTAAATAGCTCTAAAAACATCATAAAATCATGTCTTGCTCAATTTCCTCTCTATTAATTTCAAACCGGGGATTATTATGGTAATTACATGACATAGAATAAGATTCAAAGCACACAATGACATAATAAATCACTTGAAAACTATTTTCATAAAATATTTAATACCAAGTTATGTACAAAGGGGCATTGGAGAGTAATATCGTTTCTACGTACGTACGATATTTGATTGTCATTTGTCACCTCATTGTGCCAAAGTCATTTTAAGGTTATTGTGACTCATTCACTTCTAAATAATAGGGAGGAATGGCTACCCAAATACCAGAACAGCATACTCGACCATTATATGACTATTGAATTTCGCAATGGTAGTAACGCAACAGTTGCGACCAAAAACATTAGCAACGTTCATCCAAGTGCATCAGACGTTCGTAAATGCCAAATATAGTTTTCCAAGTTCAGATCCAGTAATACTGATCTCTCTGGCTCCTATCGGGCTCCAGGGGGCATTACAATAACTACACTTTAAGGCCAGATTTGGATGAAAATCCAAGTCAAGCAACCGAAGAACTAACAAAAATCTTCAGCGACAGCGAAGAAAACAAAGCTAAGCAATCCATCAACAGAACCGTTTTTCGATCGACTAATTATTGGAGATAAAAGATGGGTCCTATATGATAATCCAAAAGGCAGTCGTTTCTCGAAATTAATCTCCACGTAGTGCTCTGACGCCAGGTTCACATCCCAGAAAGAATACAACACAATAATTTGGTAAAGCATTATTGGAATTGTTCACTGTGAAGTGCTAAAACCTAGGCAAACTGTTCGTGCAGACCTTTATTGTGTACAATTGGATCGAGTGAGCTAATCTTTAATCGAAAACTGTCTGTCGATTGTCAACAGAATGAACATCGAACAACAAGACAATGCAAGATTGCACTGTAAATAACGTGAAAACTTAAAAAAATATCGGATCTGGATGGGAAATACTGCTTCACCCACTATACTCGCTCGATATTTTACCCTTGAATTTGATATCTGAATAAATGATTCAGATCCCTACAATGTCTTCTTGGTTGGCAATCAAAATGCCATTTCCAAATGATTAAAACCACAATTTTAATTATATTTATCGATCTACAATTGACAACATGTACACTAGATGGAAATAAGTTGATAACGAAGATGAATAAATGATTGATTATAAAACAAATTCAACATTCGTTCGTTTGAATTTAAAGTAAAAAAGGGTCATTACAGAAACCCTTTACAGTTTTTTCAATTATGTACAGATAGTGATCAGTTATAATTTTATTACATGAATGTTTATTATGGAATATTCATCGTATAGAACAAAAAAAATTATCTTATTTTTATCAAATTTAATGAAATTCTGGCTAGTTTTATCTTCTAACTAACTGGCGGGTTAAATAAACCAAAAATATGGGTTCATAAAAAATATCCCAAACTAAATCGAGTATGTTTTTTATTTCATCGATTATTTGGAGAATATTATTACATTTCTAATATAGAATTAACCAAAGACGGACTTTAAAATGTCCTAAGAAAAAGATCGATGCAAACTCTTATGATATTAGTCACACGAGAGAAATGCAACGTAAAAATTTGTTTACAGTTTGCAAAACACTCGAAATACTCCAGGGTTATTACCAAAACTATAAACAACCAAACTGGGGCGTGCCGACAACACGTAGGCCGCGTGTCTGAGTACCAAATTCCGGAGCGAACGTATTTTAAAATTTCGCAATAAATGAAACTTGACGTCAGAATAACAGTGTAATATAAAGTAAGACGCGACACATAAAAAACTTTAAGCTCTAATTCCATCGAGATACAACAATAAAATTACATCAAACGCGACATAATCTAACGAGATGTAAACAAAAACACATTATTGGCAACACAATGGCAGACACCAGTGTTACCAAAGGCCGAAAATTAAGATTTATTAATAGCATAACAAGTGTCGAAAAATTCAATGTCGTCGTACTCACGTTGCGCTTCATTTTCCAACTGTCATCGGCAGCCGGTTCCACCGTGGACGTGAAACAATTATCCGTCGATTTAGACACTGAATTCCTTGATAAGTCGGCTCCAGCGGCGCTCACTAGATTGGCTCTGCGCGTTTTGAATGTGAGGTGGGTGGGTGAGGCGCATAACCGAAATAGAACTTTTGGAATAACTCTACACAAATTATATTCCCTGCGTCACTCCGTTGACGAAGCAAAGATCAAGAGCGGAGACGCTATATCTTTATAATCAAGATTTCGTTACGTTAAAGTCTATTAACATCAAAACTCATCTGGAGCAACAGCCAACAGGAGCGTAATCGAAAATGGGTCAAGTTTGAATGACAAATTCCATTAAGTATTGAATTCTGTCAATATTACGCGATAAGAGATGTCGAATGGATAGAATATTTAGCTGCAGCAAAATTGCAACTGACAGTGAAATCAACATATTATATAGATAGTATATACCGAACATGTATCGATTTTCTTGGCAAAAGAATAGATTGCCGTATACTATTACGTCCGAAGCGTCAATCAAGAAACATCCAAATTGTTCAGCTTTTAACCTTTGACATAGACGACATGCTTTGCAAGATAGCAATTATATTATAAGCAACGATTAAATCGTAAAGTGTTCAACTAAATTACTCAAACGCAATAAACCAATTCGAGCAATTAAGAATACCGCAATAAAAAAGACCTCTTGTACAGCGACATGAGACATTTACAACGTTGATTGCTTGGTTACCA
The DNA here is from genome assembly GCA_018251375.1 of Calpodes ethlius. Lineage (NCBI taxonomy): Eukaryota > Metazoa > Arthropoda > Insecta > Lepidoptera > Hesperiidae > Calpodes > Calpodes ethlius. The sequence goes on from DWPA01002160.1 coordinate 8,545, forward strand.
TATTGGGACAATATTGAGTCGGTTTCAATTCGATTAAAGCTGCTATATATCAATGGCGAATATTTTTTTATTAAGCAAGTCCGAGCGTGTGGGACACGTGCGCCATTTCTTCGCACGTCCAGTAAAAGGGAAGTCCTTGAGCCCACTGAGGTGTCGGTTGATTCAATGGCACCCACGCGACTAACTCAGCCGCCTATTAGTCGATGGAGTCGTGAAGCCGTGGGTCTAATGCAATGCTGCACTCGGTTAGGGTTGTTCTTTGTTATATTTAGAAATTTAATGCTAGTGCTTTAATATTTTTGTTCTTTGTGAGTCTTTCAAAAAATTCTTTTCACTTCGTAGATCTACAAACTTTTGATTGCAATTACCGCTGGACCATAATCCTTCCTATACCTTCAGGAAATGAATACAATACAAATAAATTACAATATAAATAAATTGATAACCTCCAATCCTCCAAGATATTGTTCACTTTATTTAACTTTAAACAACCCAAATTGGAACCAGTTAAAAATTGGGACATATGAAATTGAAGACAATTAAATGTTATAATTACAAATGATTGTAAGTTCGTGATTTGCACAGATACGAGCAGTAAATATCAATTAAAGATAAGGCAATCTGGAAGGCACATTTGTGTGATTGCGGATTACGCCAGCCCTGGTAAATTAACTGGCTCCATCGCTCTAATGATAATAAATGAAGTATTCGTTACTTATTTATGACACGCCTTGCTGTTAGATGACCGCATTACGTTGAATTGTCAAGCCGTTCAATTCACGAGTCCTTGAGGATCAGATTCGTTTGTTACGGAAATTTAGTTTTCGAAATTATATTATTGGGGAGCGTTTACATGTTTCGTAAAATCAGGGTACAGTGATAGTTTAATTTGGCTGTACCTTACGATCTTTCAACTTAATGAACTTAATGAAAATTCTTGTTATGCTCTTACATTTGTTTCGTTTCATGTTAATTAGCTCTCTAAAAATGATAAACCACAGTTGTAACGAACTGTTTAGCGAATTAAGCGAAGTTTTTAACGCGTTAATTGAGGCGCATTTGGTCGTAACATTGATATTAACGTATTTGTGACAAGAGCATAACTTTAAATATAATTACAGTCACAACACAGTCACAGTTCCGTTCGCATGCCTGACGATAGCTTTTAATTTAGCCACGTCAGGTAGGAGGTCCGACGACATTGTCAATGATAAATTGCGTTTTTTCTAACGCGCGATTCACATCACACCTGCCATACAGCTGACAATGTCAGTGCTATTGAGGTATGTACAGTTTCTTACTGGTACTGCACAATGGTGATCAAATTAATAAATATGTCGGATAGCCTTAATATAAAGTATATTAAGTTAATTATTTATTTATTATACACTTATCTGAATTTTAATATGGCAGTGTTTGTTACAATTATGATTAGCTTGTGTCCTAATATAGCTTTCCAACTAATGTTTTAGTGTCAAATGTCATTTGTCAACAGTTTAACAGGGCTATCGCAGTTAAGCCATAATCCGTGTAACTAGGTCAAAATAATAGTCAGCTTTCAATATATTCATATATATCGTATGTTTTTATATCATAAAAAATAATTAGATTTTAAAAACAGTAGTAGTTAATGCACTAAAAAAAGATTCTTGTCACCACGAATAATAGTTATGGTATACGTCAAAAATGTTTAATGTTGTTAGAAACAAATGAATGGTCCTAAGTTACATAACAGCTTAAGAAATTGGTAGGTGCAACACATACTGATATTTTTTACAAACGGAGAGACGAGTCACCTGATGTAGGTGGACAGCGCCGCCCATGGAAATCAATAACACTATTGACACCAGCCAAGAAAGAAAGAAGTGGCTTTCAAGCTTAGGGACTCCGAAACAAGATCATTTGATGTCTGACTCAATCTAGAGGATGATAACTAAACAACGTGTATTTTATATTATAAAGAAAAAATGAGAAGATTGCGAAGAAATATTAATATAATTGAGACCTGAAGCAAACAAAATAGAAGTAGAAGATAGCACTCATCTTACACTAATTGCCAACATCGTTGATTTCTACGACCCTAAATTGAGGGAGATAGAAATTTATAGAAAAAGACCATGCATCGACAGGTCGTACTAGCTAATACTTAACAATACCTAAGCCTATTCCAGTTAATCCATAAAGTCAAGCGATGGGTATTTAATGTAACAAAATAAATGAATAATGTTTTAAAACCGTTCAATTTCCGTTCACATCAGGTGGACTGCATTCACGTTTTGTTACTTCATTACCATAAAATGCCAAAGCAAATTAACATTGACGACGACGATTGATCGGCCAAGGTCGCGGCGTGGTGACGTAGCCGCGTTCTCCACACATTTCATGTGGTTTAATTATTCTATATATCTGTACTATTTTTAAATTCCTGAACTCACTGAATAAGTTTTATATTATTATTCTTCTAACGGCTTGGATTATTTCATATTTCATCAAGCAATATATAGCCTACTATAGTAACCCTATTGCAATGTTAAGGGTCCTGAGTTGGATTGCCGGCCCAGGTTGAATACGTGTCACATATGAATGTTTCGTAATGGTTGTCGTGGTCAATCGTGGCGGTAACTTTGACGCGTGTATGAAGGTTAATTTGGTTTGTCATGTTATGGTTTAGAGCTTAGCTGGCGTGTGATAGGCGACACTGTAGTCAGGTTACTGTATTTTAAATATATATTTAAAAAACTAATCAATTCATATGCAAATATCATGACTTGGTTCTACACACGATTCAATCAACTTGGTCGAAAGACGGATTCCGTTTCGTGGAAAACACACAATGACTAGTACAACACCAGATCGAGAACAGAAATGCCTCGTCAGAGTTCTAACCTAAAACCTTTAAATGACGGTCTTCAAAGGTATGCATTGTGTTACGCTTGTCGTTGCCAGTCTCACCTAAATCCCTCAAATTTAAACCTAATAAATTCAACTAATCACTGCACATAGGCACAACTCACACTGTAACTGTTTACTCAATACGATATTTAAATATAGAGTTGATCATAGGTTTACCCACACGAGTACGCAGGATGTGCGACAGTATATCCTATTGCTCCATTATCTACGTTGGTTATGTAAACCGATATGTCGGTTATTTGATTTATCCTCAAGCTACCGTGTTACTGAACACGACGGCCCCACGCAGGTGCAAACCGCAGTCTACCGTCTCGCTCACACACCACCCACGTGACGTACGTTCTCGAACTAAGCAGAATAGTCGTCTAGCTACCTGGTGCCAGGTGGCAGCAATTACGTTGATCTTAGACAGACAATGGCCGATACTGCGTTTTGATGAGGATTATATTCTCAGCGAATAGTTTCGCTCTGAGCTACGTAATGGTCTCTGTGATGCGATTCAGAACGTAAACATGAAAGAGGAAATGATCATTCAGAGTAAAGATGTTAGCGGATGTTTAAAAAACTCCCGGATTACCGAATCATACATCCAAATCATTGCATAAGCGACAAGATTCGTTACGCTACGCTAATAACTTTCAACGTAGAACTGTCGATCGGATTTCGCCCTTGGTCTGATGGTATCATAATACGTCAGTTAGCACATTATACACAATAACACCTACCTACTTTAACTGTAACGGAGACGATGGGAAATGGTAATAGTAGTCATTTGTTTACCTTCTTGATTTTCGAATTTTTATACATTCATGTACATCTGAGGAGAAATCATCTATCTATCTATCTATCGGCCTTTGAAAGTACACTGCCAGACTGCCTTCCCTATTTTGCCCCACAAATGTTAATAATATTATAACTGAACTCATCTTAGACAGTATTTTTATTTAAAGGATAAATACAATTATAAATAGTATACTCCTTCCAATAAACGATAAAATATCGAATTCCATTTTTACATTACGTAGATATTGAATACAAGAATGAACCGCAATTAATAACACCTTTAATTAAAATGAATATCATATTTCATTTACAAGTAGATTTAAATGGATATTCCACGAGTCTCACCTTGCCAGTCGCATTGTGACAATCGACCAAAGTTCAACAGTGCGACAGTTATAGGTTATCATGATGAACTAGAAGAGTTTTAATCAAGTCAAACTTCGAGGTACACCTAAACTGATATGAAAAAAAAACTGTATATAAAAACTTCACACAAATTAAAATTCGAATTCCAAACTTTAAATCATTTGACATACGGGTATCCTAAATGCATTTATAAACGTATTTTATTAATATACCAGTGTTTAAGAAAGGCTTTATCACGGAGAAGAATCGCTGAAACAATAACTTTGTTTATCAAGAAAGGAACGTATGATAAGAAAAATAAACTTTTTTTTCTGATTTATCGCAGTACTGATCGTCTGTAGCGTGTACATATACGTATTAATATTAACATGCCTAAGGGACGGAACTGATTTAACTCACGACACGCAGAAGTATGTACCTATGTGTAGGTACGGCAACACGAAAGAGAGTAATAGTGCCAGGTATTACGTCATCGAAGATAAAAATGTATGTGTGAATACTCCTTTATTTATCTGCGATTTGTATTTGAAATTAGGAAGTCTTAAATCTTATGAACAAGTAGGATACATAATAGTTTTGATTATTTAATGTGCGTCACAATTGTCTCTGGTTTATGTTCAGACATAAAACGATTATAGTATCTCTGAATTCCGCAAATTAAAAACAAAAACTATGTCAATATAACGATTATAAAATTGAGCTCGCGGATTATCGCAAAATAGATTAAAGCTATGTTATTTAAATTTAATAACGCATAAAATGTAATGTGGTAACCTAGTTTGCTAGTACGACCACTTGCGTCTATCGTGAGTGATAGACTGGCCGCATGTGTGAAGTGTCATTGTTGGCGCAATAATTAACGCGTTAGGGTCGCAGATGTGGCAATGGCATTACAGTGAGTTGCTAACTAATATGTGACACTTTTATTTTATTGGTATAGGAGTAAAAACAGGACTGCTTAATCTACCCGTTGAATTGCTTATATGTACCATAGACGCCTGTATTCAAGCTCGTATAAAACTAATAATCCTGATCACAAAATTTTGGAGGACACTTTTATTGACACTTATTTTCCTCAACAAGACCCACGAATTTTACATAACATTCTTATTCTTTAGAATTCAGTACGATTCAACGCGGATACGGACAGACTGGACACTGAGATAAGAATCTCTCTAAGATTCTTAACGATGATAACAAAAACGAATATCGCGTTTGAATTTCGAATAACAAACCTTAGTTAATTTCAACCGGAGACGTTTTAGTATTGGCAAAATAAAGCGACCGACACCTTCAGCTCACACAAATCGCGGAGTAAACAATGTTGCTAAATAAAATATTTTTATACTCAATTGCGATTAATCATTGTAACATAGTCGTTTTTCTAGGTCGTATCCTAGAATGTTGGCATGGCTAATGAAAATTATTTCTCATGAATTTTCAAAGTGTTTTATTTAGTTCAGTGCCAGTTAGAAACAATCTTAGAAAACTCAAATGTTTTTAAATCAAATAAAATACCTCTAGTTCAATGATATAAAAAAAATCTTAAACAATTGAATCAGTATAATCCTTAAACAACTAGTACGTAAAATGTTTCATGCATACATATGAAAGGAATTTATAATGTGAGAACTTCAATTATTTACAATTAAACGATTAACCTATTTTCTCAGTATCTTTACGTTCATTATAGAAATACAGAGCGTATTCATTTCTGACAATAAAATATCGCTTTCGGCTAAACCCTCTAGTTCCAACCTCCGATCAAATCCAAATTTGCGCCGCCTCTACGATTTGGAGAATACATATTTTACTTCGTTATGTCTGCGAAATTATGTTCGGATCAATCAAGAGCCAAACAGTAGTTGACAAACAGCATACGAACGGGAGATCACCACGGATCGAATAGTGATGAGAATATGTAATTATAAAGAAACAAAACAAATATTAGGAAAACCAATTTCCAAATTTTGAAAGCACTTGGATAACTAATTAAAAAGTAGTTTCTGCACAACTTCACGATATTTCATTAAAAGTACAAACACTTAACTGTTAAACGAATAGCAAATAATCTTAAAGTAAGCGTGACTCGTGATCGCGCCAAGGGGACCTTTGTCGAGCACCTGTCGGCTGCAGGAGTCACGAGTCGCGACACAAAACCGCGTCGGATCGATTTCCTCGGCAATTAAGCTAGTTGTCGACTATTAGTTTCCCTTGAACTAGTGAACTTACACCGGCTGATAGCGTCGTGAACTAATACATTATTATGGAAAATTACATGGCTTAAATATCATAATGAAAGGGTTTCATGGGAACGCAGTGGATACAGTGGAAGTTTCGCTTCGTTGAGCACGTTGAGCAGTCTCGTTTATTATTATTGTATATACCAATCGTTAAGACGTGTCGAAGAGCTTCGGGTGGTACAAAAACTTTCCACGCTCGATTGTCTTCTAATACACAAACGCATACTGAAGCAGTTAATTAAGCAAGCGGTAAGCCATTTCAACCAAGAGAAAATAACCCTGTCCTCAATAAACTGTGATTCTGATAAAGCAATCTATAAAATGTTTATACTTTGGAGTAAAAAGAGTGCGTATAAAATTGTCATACATAGATAACAGATGTTTATGTACACTGCAGTAGTCACTTAGTGGTTTTTAAGTGTCGGTTGATTACTGTCATATCAGCAAAAAATAAATAAAGTAATTTTAAAACATGAATATCATCAAAAGGCACACAGGCCACCTAATGGCAAATGATTACCGTCACTCTTGAATGTCATTACAATTTCAAGGCATCACAAACACGTTGATGGCCGAGAAGAAAACGTGAGACACAATTATTGCTGGCTCTTCAACGTCGCTAAGGTAACAATAAAAAAAGTTTACGATCAATTCCACTATGTTAGCAGACATGTAGGTAAAAACTCCTACCATGAGCGTAGCAACCTCTAAAAGGTATATATGGCTTTATTTCATGTGTTAAACAGGAAGAAGCTCACAAGAACAGAATAGCTTTAACTCAAGGAAGAAGTACCTGTATAAGTTGTGGACCTATACCTATGTTATACCCTAAATCCTATACCTCTAAATTTAACTTGACCGACCACCGAGTGGTCTCTAAAGCTTTCAAATAATTTGGCGCACCCTACTGCGTAGGGGTTGTTTAAATTTTTTGGTAAATTTCCGAAATTTTTCGGAAAGACCGCTAAAAAAGTTTTGTCTTAAATAAAAATTCCAAAAATCAACTTTTTCAAAGTTTTATTTCTGAATTGAATAGTACTCGGCGAGCCGTTTACAAGAACACCTCGCGCGGCCGATTTCTACACTATATTCATATCTTAAATAAGTTTCCCTTGACCGCGAAATAAGGTTTAATTCCACATACAGATGCATCCCATAAGTTAACGAAGTCGAGGCTTGTTCCCACAGACATCTGTACTTGACAATTCGATAAAATAACTATTTGTTACTGAATAACACGTTATTCTGCCGCCTTAGTAAGGCCCCTCAGTTTGAAAACCAATGTCTTAGATTATACCATACATATGTATGAGAAGATGTGATTAAAATCTTTAAATATCTAGTTGACCTTCGGCGCATTAGTAGTAAACCTTCCGAATATACAACTTCTTCTACATTAAAAACGTACATTCACAATACGGTTGTAGCCTAGTTGGTAGTGACCCTGCCTGCGAACCGAGGGGTCCTGGGTTCGATTCCCAGCCGGGGCAGATATTTATGTGACAGATAAATATTTGTTCTCGGGTTATGGGTGTTAG
>DWPA01002161.1:0-16386 GCA_018251375.1 Calpodes ethlius
GTAGATACGAATCCGTCACGTTGAATTGTTTTCTTTATACGTATTTACGGGATGTAGACAGCTAATCGAATGTATCGGGACTATTTTCCAAGTGGACCGACACACGTCCTAGAAATGCCAGCCGCGAGCTCAACCGTTAGCGGGCCCGATGTGGACCGAACGGTACCTGCACTCGATCCGAGATGCACATGCTCTAATCAGTTGCTTCTTACGAGCTAGATAACTACCACATTGATAATCATAATGTAACTGTAGTGCGCCGTCTCTCGGAATGCATTCGCTTGCGGCTGTGTCCAAATTAGTGATTGGAACATAAATGCATGCTGATGATCGGTTCGGATGCCGCTCGGAGCTAAGTGGTGCAAACCTTAGGCTTCCCGAGTGAACTGGGTCAGATTCTAGTTTCAAATTATAAATATTAAGTGCGTTGGTGTTAGATACATTTATTTATGTCTCAGGAGGGGAACGGCACGAGGAAATGGGATTGTTAACGGTACTTTTAACGAAGTGGTATAAGAATTAGAAATGAATGATTTTGATTCGATAATTATTTAAATGACATTCGATATTTATGCAGTTAGAAATAGATTCGACATCTAACTGTTTTGTAAAATATTAGTTAACATTGAGGAAGTTAAATATAGAAATACTGTTTAAAATTTAATACTACAGTGTTCTAAAGTAAGTGAAATAGTAATATCATCTTGGAATTCTCTACAGATTTGCACTATACATTTTACTTTCTGATGACTACAATAAAACTAAATATATGTATATTAGCCGCAGAAAAAATAAAAATTAAGGAATTGTTCACCTCGTCCATAAAAACACTCGTAGGCAATTATTTTTACGTTTTTGTGGCTTCAAAAAACATTACCGAACCGGATTGGAGCATTAAAGTGGTCCGCGATGTAGGTATCATTTCGTTTTCACGTTAAAAACATTCGGTTACCCAATGCGGCGGAGAATGACTAGATGTCTGCGTACCTCTCGCGTCACAACTTTCACTTTAAAGTTTTTTTAGATATGAAAGGAGTGAGTCAGTGCAGCCTTCGAAATGCGAGGAGGAAATTGTTCATAACGCGGAGCTGTCGCGTTGAAAGTGTACACTTCCGCCTTCCCAAATACTATTTTTATATCTGTAATTTTACATATTGATACTATCCTATAATTTCATTTAAATTTAAAAGGTTTAGTAATTACAACCATATCAAATTGCGTAATATTGAAACCTATCACCGGAGACTTCCATTTAACGCTTTCAATGACCTATTAAATACTCAAGTACTATGATAGTAAACTGTGATTTTGCTTGTGTAGAATAGAAGGTTGCATAACGTCACCCGTATAATATACGTAATTTCTATGATCGGGGAGCACACGAGAAACTGAGCGGCCCCGCACGCGAGCCGACTATTGACCATTCCGATCGCGACACTCGACAGCTTTCCTTACCACTTTCGACACGGCGATGGTGCCGCCCGACGCTGCGAGACTTAATTAGCCGCGGGAAACCTGTCATACACTTATTTTGTTTATCGGCAAATACAGCTGGACTATTTGTGACTCGTATGTTAATTGTATGTAATACTGTTGATGCATCTTCATTCCAATAGAAAAAAAAATGGTTTGGATTTAGCGAAAGTCTCAAGTTATTATTTTTATAAATATTTAATATGAAGAAGGGTTTAAGATGAACAACATTAGGTAAGTGGCGTTGTTGTAGAAAGCTAATCCAAAAATATATATATGGTTGTCTGTACCCGCTAATATCAGAAACGGATAATAGTAATGAGTGTTTCGTTTCGTTCAATTAAAGATTATATTAAATGAGTTTCTTCGTTCGTTTAAGTTTCAGATAAGGTTCAAGCTAAGTAAGCGAAATGCGAACGGGAACTGGTATTAGATATATTAATTTAGCAATGCGCTCGATACATTGAGTTTGTCTCGCTCTATTTGCGGAACGGGGAGCAATTAACTAAGTAAACCGTTGGCGACTGCAGCCGCCAGCGCGCGCCCGCGCCGCGGGGAAATGCGAACATCACTTGCATCTCTACTTGTGTTTACGAATAAAAACTGCGTGTACTACTCGTCTGCGCTTTTGTATTGTCATTACTACCAGCAACCATCGACGGAACAGGTGACCTGTAGATATCTCCAGTCTTAACCATTTAATGACCCTTGCCCGTTTATACAATAAGTTATAAACACTTATTCCCATTTTCAACTTAAACTTGCATTGAAAGTATTCATAAGTGAATAGCATTGACTAGATTTGTTCCACAGTTTAAGTATTAGATTAGAATAACAATAGCTACGGCATCCTTTAAAGAACAACAGTATTGTTGTCGTAATGCGTGTTTGTGTCGCGACGAGAGGCCTCCTCTAATTCAGGGTTAAAGTGACGCCGGACATTTTCACATTTTAGAAAGTGAAGGTTTTCATTTACATGTGTACGGGCGGCCCGCCCGAAGACGACTTGTCTCGTTTAATTTCGTGACCGTTCCGCTGTCGTATTGTTTTTGTTGTAAATGATGCTCTTGTCTCGATACTACATTGTCTCGGCAGAGAATTGACTGTACGTGCCTCAACTTAATGGTTGTTTACTGTTCACTTTTCAAACTTAACCCGATGCTGCAAATTTTCACAAATCAATGGATATCGATGTATCGTGTGTGGGGATCGCTGCGGTCGACATCTAATTCAGTTTTTTTAATTACTTGATTGATTTATCAATAAATAAAAGTATGATATGGCTTCAAATATGAAAAAAATAATAAGGTCAACAAAAAAAAGTATTTTTCAATACCTATTTGTTATTGTGCATGAACGATAACAATATGAAGTACAGACACGGTGGAAGGTTTCAACGATTCTGGATTCGGTTAAATTAATGTACACGGCTAACCACGAACATTATATATTATATTACTTGATAATTTCATTTAAGTTTATTTTTATGGCCCTAGAATACATTTCTGTGGTTATTTTAACTATACTTTAACGTGACACGTTTTAAATTTATATTTTTGTTGATTTACAATTTTTACGATGCTATCGTAAATTTTCACAGTATTAAAAATATAGTCATTACTTTGGTAACACTAAGGATTAATTAGAAGTTGTTTATATCAATCCGTATTTACTGGTACCTGTTCTGACGAACTTGATTTTTTTGATCGGATGTTCAATATTGAAAAATATTGAAATTAAATTATTAAGTGTTGAAAAATGTTTATAATATTTTTTGATTTCATTTTATTTCACGCTACGAAATTGGAATTACTGTAGACATTATAATTGTGTATGTTAATATCGAATGACTTAATTATTTTTCTGATTTTTATGCTCCTTATGTGTTTAATCGAAAAACAATTCCAATATCTGTGATAATATAAAACACTCCTGGACCCCCGTGGGCCAGCGGGCTCGTTCTCGCTCCACGCTAGCCGCGAGCCGTCAGCGTCCATTCGAGATGCCGCCTCAACTTTCACAGGGTTGCATCATTCCCCACATGTTTTCACTCGCACTGCCGCAGAACATCCAAACATTTACATCCAAAAATCATCGCTTACCTGTATCTCGTTCGAGAGTGCAATCACTGTATCACTGAACACTAATCGTTATCTTCCACGAGGTTGCTAGATCGTCACCGGTGAAAGTGCGTGTTGCTCGTCCGAGAGTTAAACTTGCAATGAGTGGTGTCGCGCCTTGAACTTCACATATATATAGGATGACCTAGTTATGGCGATGGTCGCTAGCGCGCTGGCCGGCGCCCGCGCCCGTCCGCGTGGCCGACCTGTTGTTATCCCGTTGTAGTGTCGCCCTGACCCTCGCCTGGACCTTCCCAAGGACATCTCGATCATCGGGCCCGGCGACCGGCGCGCGCCGCACACGCGGGACGGCTCACTTTTTATTCCTTTCAATGTTCATTGATAAATCTTCATTTCCCCGATTAACTTACATATTTATGTTCAGTACGATTAAAAATAGAATAAGGGTTAATTTTCTTAATACAAATCTTTGAATACTTAGTTACATAGAGACTTAATATTTATTCCTACATATATCCATTTTTAGGGTTCATAATGCCAATAACAAGTACTATCTACATATTTATTGTGACATTATTTATTTTAGTTCAGAAATGAGATTTTAATGTTTGTTTTTTTGTTACAGATATTTCGACGGCACCGGTCAAACGGGTAAGAGAAAGATTTAACTCCTTGATCTGCTTGCACTTGTGTCTCAAAATGATCGTAGAGAGAGGCCTCGTGACCTCTGCAATAAGATCAAAATAATATGAATAGTTTCACCGGCAGTAATTGGTAAATGATTGGAGTATTAACGGTTGACGGATGCACGAAGATATTTGGTAAGTGGAACATCGACAAAATTACATTTAAATATTGTACGAGAGAGTAAGTCATTTTTGATTTGATGTGCAAGTAATGAGTGAGCCATGTTGTGATGCGTAGCCATACAATCACCTGGAACTAGATGTAATAGGGTTAAAGTTAGGTTGAAGTTTAAAGTTGAATACAGATGAATTACTGCGTCCCGAGATGAGATGCTCAAGAGGAAGGCCTCTTACTGCCCATAGTTGCTTTATGACAAAAGTTTCGGCATTCTTTTTTTTTTTACACATAATCTGATGGTAAGTGGTGATGAAATCCAGGATGTTATATTTGTTACCGACGCCTAACACAACCGTAAACAGCGCGAATAAGATGCTAGTTGGCAGCCACAATTCAGTGATCAGACATAATCATCAAACATAACTTCTCTGCTATGTGGTAAGTGTGTGAGTGATGAGCTTATGCATAAATATAATCAAACCCATGACATGGACATTCAGACGTAGCTTCTCCTGAGTCTTGAGGGACACCGCTCTGGTACGAAACAAACTGGGGCACTCCATACTAGATTGGCAGGGATACTGATGTTTTTCTTCATTAAAGTAAATGATAATGAGATCCTAATATGTATATTTTATAATGGCATGTCATTGGCAAAGGGGCAGTCTTCTATTCCTTTAGTCTGCTATTTTCAAAGTATTTTCTTAGAAGGCGCAGTACTGAATAATAATGATACATGTCCAATAAGAAATTAAATCTTGAATAAAGTATTTTTCCAGAATTCTGTTTTATTTCATTTTCAACCCTCAGAATTCCTCCTTTCTACATTTATATTAAATATATAAACAATATTCTATAAAATCGATCAGAGATATCACTATTAATTACAGTTTAACTTTTCTAAATAAATGTCGTTGGCTCTTGAAACAGTAATACAAATAACTGTTGTATTTTTAACATACATATGTATGTACCCGACTGATGAGCCACTCTATGGTAAGTAGCCATCATCGTCCTTGAACATCGGTAATTAAAGTTATCACCGACCCGATACGGGATGAAAAGTGGCGGGGGCTCTTATATGTTCGAAGAAAAAATCAGTTCAGTTAGTTTAGGGTATATTTAGTAGAATGGATGATAACGGAACGTATTATGATAGGGTGCATTTAGTGATAGGTGGATGACAACGAAATAACTGTTCTGCAGTATCCAAGTTACAGCGAATAAATGAAATAAGATATTTAGATACCTTTTGTTTACTGATAAGAATCATAACGGGTACGGGGAAAAATCTTATGTTCGTACGTTGGCTACTGAGCAATTTCAATTATAGAAAGGATCGGCGGGATAAGCGCCGCTGGTTAACAGCATGGTGAGTCAAAACACTTTCTTTCGGGGAATGCCGCACGGAGAGAAGACTATGACGCATCGCTGCAGCGACTTCCGTGAAGACTGTCGTGTTCCAGTTGGGGACTCGACAGCCAGCCCCTTCTTTCTTCTGTCATTCTATCTTGGCCAGCAACGTATGTTGCCTGGGATATTGCCGATGTTTATGCCCGTTCGTCTGTCAGCTAGTCACACAAAAAGTAGCATTGCATGTTACATAACGCTCCAAATGATTTGGAAATAAAATAACAAGTAGTTTAGTGAAAGGCGTTCTGAATTAATCTTTGTAAATTATTTTTGTTTATCAACTTTCATTATTATTATCACAATGTGTGATTGTTCCGCCGCCGGCCCCCGGTGCACTGACTTTAGTGGGCTGCAGTGGAGTGCGTTGGAAAATTTTATTGTCACTGACAGATTAAAAACCTTTGACAACGTTGTTTGAGGACATGTCCATAGTTATTTTACTTACCAAACGTTCAAGGTGAATGATTAGGTCCGTGCCGACTGTCTTTTTGTAAGGTCCTATAATTTATAAAAGTTCAATCACTGCTAAAACAAGCAGAACATCACTAGCTTTATTCATTTATAATTGTATTTATGTTAAAATGTTAAGGGCGTAGTAAAGTCAGAAATGAGTTTCCATATGAAATCAACCTAAAATTTAATCGCCAGGAGTTGACCACTATTATACTCCTTACATTCAGTAGGTGTGCGACCAACCAATCAATCAATCTATCTATACCTTGTTACAAAAGACTTCAACGCGTACCGCGACCGCATGATACGATTGGTAATAATAATAAGTGATTGATGCGACGAAACCCCGCGCGGCGGAAGCGTTAGTTAATTGAAGCATTTAATTGACACTTGTATATTATTATACAAGTGCTACTATGTGACATTTAATTAAGGATTATACATACATTATTATGAATCTCACTAGTGATATCATGTTAGTTGTGTTAATTTCACAATTTTTTACATGTTTTAGTTACATCCATTGTAGTCGTATAAGTAAGTTGAGCCGGCTCGAAAGTCTCGTAATTTCAGATAGACAATCCATCTCACATGTAGGTAAGTAGCGATATACCCACGATCAGTGCGGCCTCATTGTACGGTCGCACCACCCGCAGCCGCCGCGCCGAGCTGTACCTAATAGGTTTTAGTGGTTCAGGTAATATTTGTCAATTTACATGTTCCGTCCACGCTAACTGTACCCGTACACTCGGAATGCGAGCTGCCCGCCACTTACTTCTGAAGCGTGTTATTTGACGAGACTCGTAAGGATGGTTTGGAAAGCCGACATCATTCAGTCTTAATTGGTTACATTGTGATTAAACAAAACTATATAGATTATCTGCTTGATATATGTACGGTCGTGTTGACTTATATCAATTGTCTGATAAAGGAGAATAGGTAAGACATGTTTAAGAAGGTAATATTTAAAGGATCAAATTATCCAATTGTTATTAGAATAATAAATTATTCCAATTTTACCTCGACCCTCACGTGACTTAAATACGGAAATAAAGTTTATGGTGCGTTTAAGGTACAATCGTCGCATAGTTTTTCTATTAGATAGAACGTCGTTGGGAATCTAATGTTTGGCCGGTGAAGCAAAATATAGGATTTTAATACAAAACATTCCTGTCGCTAAGAAAAATATTACGTATCTCAAATGGAACAATAGTTCGGTAACGTTAGAGTTCGCTGTTTTTGTTAACGCGGATAAAGAACATTGGGAAGCGGGGTTCCGTCGACATCTGCGACGTAGTAACAAGTCTTGAATAACGTTGATAGCTCTTTATTTACACACTTTTATGTCAATAGTCGACGAACAAGGTGATAAACAAGTCAATGGTAAGTGGCCACCATCTTTCTGGGCCACCAAAGGCGTCCCTGATGCTTTATGGGTTATAAAGAAAGGAAGTACTGGCACTCATGCTCTCCAGCCGATATATGAGGCGTTTACCCTGATAACTTATTATGTACTAGTACTGCAAAAAAGTACGTCGAATTATCTACTTCCGGTGATTACACGAAGCAGCGATGAGTTCGGGTAAAGTTTATAAAGAGCCTAAAGTGGAAGGTACTCCATTCGAGTTAGGTATAGTTTGAAATGATGAATTTTATGATACTGGTTTATTCAAAATATTTCTGCCGTCAGCACGATCTGTGACGTCACGAGTAACGACACCAGTTATATTATCTAAATAAGCCCAGATAGAAATGCGGGTCGCAGCTGGTAGTACTTCCGCTTATGGATCCTGTTGCGGTTTGGTCGGAATTTGACTGCAAATTAGGTACAAAGATTGCTGCAACACGGCTGGCGGAACTGAGGAATTGGGACGCGCATTCGTTTGACCCCCGGAGTTTCTAGCCGCAAAGGGCGGGTCCGGCGCGCGACTTCGCTCGCTGCCAAGCTGCGAGGTCGTAAACCTGTGCAATATTCAATAAGCCTCGATAAGTTACAGTTGCACTCGCACGCCGCATAATCGTGAATCGATGGCGTTAATACGCTCTAACGTAATGTGTTCACTTATTGGTATAATGAAAGCTAGTTAGATTGCTTTCTGTTTATTGAAACATAGGCAAGTAATGTGACAGCGGTGTCGGTGGCAGCACGCAGCGCGCACTCGGTACAGGTTTTCCGTGTGCCCGCCGACCGCCACACATGCGTGAACGATTAGTATTTGCATTCGATTAACAGCCACGTGCCTGAATTACAACAATATCGGTAGGTACACTTGTTATTTCGCTACTCGTATACTAGCAATATCTGTGAACCAAGATCTCAAAGACCACACTGAATCTTTGTAATATTATTTCAAACCTAGGCAAAATGCTTTTCTATTCTCGTTCACTTTCAGAAAATATATGGCAATGATTTTGTTGCAAAAAAATAATTTCATTTACCATACATCGGTGGAGCATCGTGAGATTCGTCAGCATGAATAGAAAAGCGTTTTTATCTCGACCCCCTGGTACGTAATTATGTAGTCTTATATTCGATTGAATTCTGAGGGGTCATTGACACTAAAAGTAAAGAGTTTCGTTTTAAGTATTACTTATTCTGTGGTTTCCTCTTGATCCTCGGGACTGAGTTCGACGATATTGTTATAACAGAACCCGCTTAACGTCGATCAGTTCATATTCACATACCTTGTTTACTTCTTTGTCGACAACATTGAAAACACGGAAAGCGTAGAACAACAGGATATTTTTGCGTGGTTTTTAAATTTTTAAGATAATACATAGGAGCAGTGTCAATACATATTGGTGGGATGGCCTAATACAACAATTTGTAGTACGGTTATGTGTGTCGGAAATCGTAAAATGGAACGTCAAGCCGGAACTATGTCGGTTGTATTCGGAAGCGAAAGATCGCAGCACTGTCAATGGCGTATAGGCAGAAGCAGAGTACTTGTCAGTTGTCAACGGGCAAGTGCATTTACGTAGTATCTTTACTTAGTCTGTATGGCCCTCTTTGGTAACCCTTTGAACAGATCGGACTTCTACAGTAAAACGAGGTTACTCCGAATTGATAGCTGAATTAACTGGCGATCCATTGCATTACGTTAACTACGTGGACAGTGTGTTGACCGGGTAAGAAATGTGTTCGGCTGGTGCTTTCGAGAACTGCACGTGGTAACACACTTAATCCAACTTCACCGCGTTCCTCTGGTTCGGGACTTTATCATTCAATTCACTTTTATAATCTGTATTAAGATTATTTATGATACTTTATTTAATCCTCTACCGTGGATGTAACCAGTAGTAAATTAACTTTAATATATTTTAAATTACTAAAATCTGCAAAACGCCCACAAACTTTTGTTTTCTTTGACTACCCTGTGGCCTCACCCCGATATATGAATGAATCACCTTAGTAAATAAACAGTTGATTGAACTGTTCCCCATACCTAACCGTATCGGACTGTTTCGGTACTGAAAGTAAGTACATATGTTAGAAAGTTAAATAGTCCTCAGTATGTGGGTACCTACCGACGTACATGTTTGAAACATTGGTTATCGAGTCGGTTTCAGCGCAAATAAGTTTACATTAGTAATAAAACAGATTCGGACGTAAACAATAATATTTTCGAGTTCCGACGGACCGTGCCAGTGGGCCACTGGGGCAGCGAAATGCTGGCGCTGGCTTTCGTTCTTACTGGTCAATGACAGTCTATTATCGGGGCGTGTTGACACTGTTGACCTAGAAGGACACGCCGCATTCCGATTACCTTAGCAGCGGTCGCGGCACGTGTTTTGTTTGCTTTTGGTTATCGGATAACCTGATGCGGCGCGGCGCGGCTGACGACTGACGTGAAATATGCGATTTGATTAGATAAAAAAAAATATCTAACTCTTGTTAAATCTAATTCGGATCTATGAATTTGTAGATACTGTAATGTTATTTTATCTTATGCTCAATACATGAACAGATATCCTTGTGATTTACAAGGTAGTATTATAATGTAACCTGACTCAGTTAAACGAATTGTATCCTATTAAAATAAAAAATGTACACGAAATTATACTACGTCTAACATGACCACTACACACCCAGTTTTAGACATGTATAGCTAACCTATATAAACTGTTTTAAAATGCAGACCATTCTAGTAATCCTGTATTTTCTGTTATTACCCTGTAGCGACACTCACGTCACTAGGGCGCCTGACACTAAATGTCCTAATCTAAGCACAGCGTTTCTATTCAACCTGTTTGAGGCATGCCGCATGCCAGAATTAGCGGTATTCTCGAGTCTCGACCCAGATTATAGACCCAGTGTAAAGGTTTTCTTTTTATATTTATATTTGAAGTGATCGTGTAATCTGAACGAATTGACTGCTTGTTGTCTTTACACGGTATTCGCAATATCTTTAGACCATAAGAAAATTGGTACGTACCTATGACATTATCCAAAATTATTCGATGTACGGAGTATGTACGGAGGAACAGAGGTACTTGTATTCGTGAAGGAACAATGTAAAATCATATTGATTGCATCTATTAACTAAATATAATAATCCATCTAAATATACTACAGGAGGCGTATAGAATTGCACATGAAATGTATCGATCGGATACGGAACGACTTGTGGAAATGAAGCCTTGAATCCAACATTCACGGTAGGTAGGTAGTTTAGCGTCATAGGATGCACCGAGCATATTATTATAATGGAAATCTGCTCATAATTCTTCATAATAACATATTCAGTATGCACGAGCGTGCGACGTCGTTATACTAGGTAAGTAGGAACGTACCTTCAAGAAAGTGAAAACAGCCCCCGATGTGAAACAGGCCGGATCATTTCTACAAACAATGACCCGAGTACCTGTTTACCATCATTTTCAATTGTCTATCTGCGCGAACTGTCGCAGATTGCCCTATTCGTGTAATGCATGTGCAAGTTAATTCAATTCGGTATTACAATGAGCTTTCGACAACCACAGGACGACGTGACGCTGTATATTCAACAGATGCAGTGCTTGCTGCATTTCAAAGTGGTGTGTCAAATTGATCGCCGAGTGTTGGCCGATTAAATGAACGTTGACCTCAGTCGAAACACTCAAACTGTGTGTTATTATAATCACAAGCGCGTTTTGTATATTGGAAACTTGTTTTAGCTGTTTTAATTAGCTTTTAGTCTATATATATAAATAAAATTTGAGTGTCTGTTTGTAATAACCGCTTTTTACTGCACAAAAATAACCTTTTTGTTCAATTTTTGTCTGTCTGCTTGTTCTGGGTAATCTCTGAAATGGCTGAACCGATTTTAACGGGACTTATTGGCAGGCAGCTGATGTAATAAGGAATAACTTATTCCACTGAAACAAAATAAAGTAAACACTTTTTGTTAAGAATTAAATTTAATTCCTTGTGGTAAAGAAATTCACTTAGTATATAAATATACATACATGTATAGACTCGATTAAAATTAGATAATTAGACATAGAAGACATCCTTCGCTATGAAGAAAGTAAGGCTTATAATTGATGTAGAAACAGTAAGATTACTGAATTTTAGTTACATTCTTTGTGTACCTAATATCCTATTGTTCAACAGTGGGTGTGCGGTCAGCTGCGGACAACGAGTCGATCTGTTAATATTAGTAGTTAACTGTGAGCTACTTACAACATCACGACCATATATATACATTTATTTACTGATCATTATATTATTAATTGGTAAACGTCGTGAAACAATTAAATACATAACTACAATTGATATGATATTTTAGTTAAGTATTTAAAAAAATACTCCGATAGTTTTCTTAATCCGGTGACGTTCACAATATTTAATACTCGGAATAAGGTTTAATTGGTTGTACCCAATTTGACTCAGTTGACTGGTGGCTCGCTCACCAGTAGATTAGTCAATTTATAGTAAAATTACGTTTAAATTAACAGAAATTATATAATGTATATCATATTTAAACCTATATGTATACATTCTATATTTGTTATATGTACATTGGACGCATATTCAAAGGTATTCTTGCGCCAATGGGTTAATAACAAACTCAGTTAACTGTTTTATAGATGGCTGCTTGGACGTGAGTTTGATATTTAATTATTTAGCCATAAGTACTTAGTAGTGTGTACGTAGTGAGAGTTGTCTGTAAATGAGTAGGAAAAAATGCCTCGGTGGACTGGACTCACGATGGAGATTTGTTGAAATGACGACATGCTTTAATATTCCGAGTATTTAAACAACAATTTTGAATAAAATTTCATATAATTAACATGATTTCCTTCGACTTGGACTTCAATTTGCTTTTTGTTGTTTTTAACATTTGTAACTATCTACTCATACCGTGCAGGCAGAACGTTTAATAAAATATTTTTATCATATTATATTTGGCTGAAGGTGTAATAAAATAGTTTTGTTTCAGTTTCCGTGTCCTTCAGTGTAGATAGCTCACTGTAAGCAGGACAAGGCTAAATTCCGAAAATAATATTTGCAATGAACCTATGATATCGTTTATCTAAGGAATTTAAGTTGTATGTGCAATGTTAAACAAAGGTGCAGAAATTGCTAGCGATTTAAGGACACGAGTATTTTGTTTTGGTTTTCATAGAGGGTAATCACGGTAGAAACCTTGAAACGTTATTCGGTCCTGGTTGTTACGATTAGATAACAATCTATAAGTCATGTCGGAAGGCCCTCGAGTGACATAAAATATTGAGTTAGCCACTAACCTAGAGGCGTTGGTCACACTGCAGCAACGTGGTGGCAATGTTGTAAGCCTCCTCGGTTTTAAGGAGAGACCTCGTAATAACTCATTAATGGGATGAAGCCATTACCCATTTTAAGTTTGATAGCCAATGTTTGTGGAACTGGTTTTAAGTATATTGAGAAAATCAGTTGCAAAGCCCAGTTTTATCCTTCTGTGTTCGTTGTTGTATATTTAAAACTTGGCTACTAAAATTTTTTTCTATGTTGTAAGGACTGTAAGGGACTCTCGGCTACTTTAAGTTCAAGACAATCTCCCTTCTTCGTGGGACACCCTGCTGGACAGCGGACTAAGCTTGTCGTCAGGTTCAATTAGACGTATCTGGACGGCCCATACCGATACCCACTTGCCATCAATCCAGTTTGTCGGTTATTGACGTAGAAAAAAATGTAGTCTAAACCTTAATTATATGTAGGACATAGTAATTGTTTTGCACTAGTTACTACGTATTAAATTCCAATTAAATGAGTGGATGAAGAGTAGGCAATAGCTTCCTTTAATTTATCCTCCAAGGTTAACGTCCGTATTTCCTGTTAATACTTTTGTTTTATTCCGAATTTGGCTACTATATAAGAGCGAGCCGAGTGCAGCGCTACTGCCGCCGCCGCCGCCGCCCGCCGCCCGCCGCCATACCTCACTTTCTCCCTGTGAGCGTTCGTAGGGTTGTCAACTTAGTCCCAAATAATGTTCTTCTTACATTTCTCAAATCACGTTACCAAGTTAATAATTAATTAAAAATTTCAGTCTCCGATGATTGAAAACTGTTATCATTAACAAACTCCGAAAATAGGAGGAGGTTTAAAATAATAAGGTATGTCACGAATGTTTTCAGTTATACCTAACCATTGAAGAGTTCCATTCTTTATGTCAAAACTCTCCATTACATCCTCATTTTATCTAATTGGGATAAACATGAAAAAAAAATTTAGATTATACCCTATGACAAACCGTTGTCGAATAATCGGTGAACATACATAAAGAAAGAACTCGAAGAAATTGAGTACTTTCACCTTTTTGAAGTTGGTTATATTATGTAGTAACTCATTAAAAGGGAATAATTTAATCGTATTAAAAGACAATATAGCAACACCAAAAACATCACCTTTGTGTTGACGGCCAGGAAAGACGAGAGAAGAGAGTACGGTCTCAAGCCGTGAGATTCGGGCCAGTTTTATGAGCCTGCCCAATACGGTCAATGGCTTCAGTCGCCTTTTATAACGTCCTGGTCTTTAATTTAGAATTTCAAAATGTCTACTGTTTTCCGTTTGGTGGTGATGGTCCCTATTATTTTTACTGTGCTACATAAATTAAAACTTTAAGGGCCTAAATCTATTAAATCGTAGATTACTTTTTCGGTTGAGACATCCATGTGATGTTAAACTAAGTGCTAATTTTTATTACAATCAACTGTCAGCTCTTGTTTTAGAAACAAGAAATTTTATATTCGTATTTATATATCGAATTAAAAAAGAAATTTATTAGAACTAAGTAGACTTAGTAGGCTAACATTTGATTATCGATCAATTTACAAATACGGAATGTTACGCGGCGCGTGACCCGACACAAACTTGGCCGATTTTTTATTATATAACTGTTTTGGTAGGGTTCGATGTTACGGATTGTGACGACTTTATTTAAATTATGGCATCGATCGTCCCTGCTGATTGTGATTTTCCGTGTTTGATTCCCGGCTAAAAATTTATGTGACATACTTATAAATGTTTGTTCTTGTAATTTCTGTGATTTCCCATTCATCTATTTTCTCATTGTAAGTATATATTATATCTTTTCTTTGGTACGTAGCATCATAGAGTGAGCACTTTAGCGTGTAAACGATTTATAAAAGAATCATTATGCTTATTATTCACGGAAAATGAAGGTGGAAAATGTCTTCTGTCTACTTGTTATCAGTTGAGGGATCTCCGCGAGGCTGCCGTGTAGCAGTGTCGCACGCGGACGCGGGCGCCCGGGCGGCTCGAAAGCTCCCTCGAACCGACGTCGGCGGACTTTCATACGTAGGTAGTTTAGTTAGGTACCTACTTAATTTCTCTTATGTAACCGAGTGTGTCCGCTCTCTGGCCGCACACCGCCGCACACCGCTACCACCGCGCCAGCAGTCGACGTACCATTATCTAATTATTGCATCACCGCCATTGTGAAATTGAACACATCGAGTTATTGACATTTGCAAATAAGCTCGCCTCGGTCGCGGGAACTGATGTCGGACCTGCTTGGACCTCATGTGTGAATTACGAATGTAACGTGATGTTCATTCATAATTACGTATTGCTATTTGTTGCGCACGTAACATGTCGATATCGGAGAGAGGAAAGACGCAGCGTTACCGACTCGCCTGTGGAGAAAAGTAGGCTATTCAAAGTGAGAAACCAAACGTTCGTACAAATTACCTTTATAAAAATATTAAATAGTTTGGTATCAAATATAGACAAGTATTAAGTTACGGGACAATACACGGACGATTTAGGTTGCTGCAAATGCTTCGACCCACGGGAGCCATTGATGGTCCTGCTCGTGGCAATTATTAATTTGTGACTCGCTAAAAATTTACGTAACGAGATTTCTTCGTAACTAAATATTTCGAGGTAGCAGTGGCTAGTTAAACCCAGCCTGCAAAATATAAGCACCAATTTTTGGGTATAGTAACACTCTATATGTACAGTAACATTTATATACATAGTAACACTTTATGTATATAGTAACATTTATATGAATAGTAACACTTTATGTGTATAGTACCACTCTATATGTACAGTAACATTTATATAGTAATATTTATATGTATAGTAACACTCTATATGTACAGTAACATTTATATACATAGTAAAACTTTATGTGTATAGTAACATTTATATACATAGTAACACTTTATATACATAGTAACACTTTATATGTATAGTAACATTTTTAAACATAGTAACACTTTATATACATAGTAACACTTTATGTGTATAGTAACACTTTATATACATAGTAACACTTTATTTATATAGTAACACTTTATTTATATAATAACATTTTATTTATACAGTATCATTTATATACATAGTAACACTTTATTTATATAGAAACATTTATATACATAGTAACACTTTATATGTATAGTAACACTTTATATGTATAGTAACACTTTATATACATAGTAACACTTTATTTATATAGTAACACTTTAAATGTATAGTAACACTTTATATGTACAGTAACACTTTATATGTACAGTAACACTTTATATGTATAGTAACACTTTATTTATATAGTAACATTTATATACATAGTAACACTTTATATGTATAGTAACACTTTATATACATAGTAACACTTTATATGTATAGTAACACTTTATTTATATAGTAACATTTATATACATAGTAACACTT
>DWPA01002162.1:0-16383 GCA_018251375.1 Calpodes ethlius
TTTTGTCTGTCTGACTGTTTGTTCTGGGTAATCTTTGAAATGGCTGAACCGATTTTTTCGGGACATTTATGCCAATAAGGTAGTTGATGTAATAAGGAGTAAATTAGGGCACTAAAACAAAATAAAGTGAACTACTTTTTATTCAATTCCACGCGGACGATGTCGCGAGCACAGCTTGTCGAAAACAAAAAGGGAGACATAAAAAAATACAATTCTGGCGAGGCGTGTATGTTGCTGAACATGAAAAGGTTGGCTAGATGTATTTTCTAAAGTCTTCTGCACATTAATTGTTGGTAGTAAAGAATGGCACTCCTCACTACTTCCGAGTACCGCGGGTGGTCCTGATAAGTCGTCAGTTCGCCCTGAGCACTGCGCTGGATGCCGCACAGATACCTGATGGATACGCCCTGTAAGTTATGAATAATTTGTAGCGGATTCGAGATGAAATTTGAACAATAATCATAAATCTTCTTCTTCATCTTCTATTATATAAAAATTAATGTTTGTCTGTATGTCCTTTATATAATCGTAAACAATACATTTAATCATGTTATGATCATTAGCACAGTTGTTGTGTATGAGCCCACGAAGGTTTCTAAGTTGGTACGACCAATTTTCGACATGTGGCGCCACTGTCATTCCGCTTAATTTGATATATTTCTATGGCAGTTCGTGTTGGCATAGCAACACGCGCAGGGTTCAGCTAGTGTTTTATAAAAATGTGGTTGAAAGCTATGATGACATTTAAAGATTTATTGCTTAATCTATTTGAACTGCCGACAAACGAGTAGAGGAAACACCTGATGGTAAGTGAGCGAGAAGTCCATTATCATTGTCATATTTGGAAGCCATTTTGTCTTGGGGTATCTTGGGGAACCTATAAATTGCCCGCCAAAAAGAGAAGAAAGAAAGTACTGGCTCCCAAACTTGTAGCTAGAACATAGCGCACAAGTTTGGTAGTTAGGTAGACAAGCTCCTCCTATCTCCTACTGCTGGTTAACGATCTGCTCCTTTTTTATATTAATTTGCTTATCTTTGGTAAGGAATTGATTTACTAGTCATAAATTAGCAATAGATAATTTCACAGATAAAAATGTTTCTATTAAAATACTACTTCTTTTGTGTTTGGAAAAAATGGCCATATTGGTCACATATTGAAGACCTTCGGGCCGCCCTAAAATTTCTGTTACCGAAGTAGGCCTTTGACCCTTCCACCAATTCCCACTGAAGCACAGCGGTGGCGTTTGCTTTTCTCTTCTTCATAACTTATTATGAAGAGAGACCAAAGTCCTGCAGTGGGCTATTAATGAGTTGAAATTAGTTGACAATCAGTAGTCTATACCCGGCTTCCTTTTTCACGGGATCCAATTATCAAACGTACATCATAACGTGAATATTGACAATATGACATGATACCCAGAGGTAACGTAGTATTCGGCGATTACGAGAGAGATGAGGGGGAGTGCAAGCTGACGGTGGAAGACCTGGCGGCTGGCATGGAGTGTGAGCCAGCCATACTTCTGGTGCCGATAGCTGATGTGCTACTGCATCCAGAGTATAAGCACTTCGGCGCAAGAGAAAGCATCGCGTTGTTGAAGCTCATAACGCCGGTTAAATCTAGTAAGGATTTATCTGTACATATGTAATTGTGGAGGTGCAGCTAGATTGTGACTATATTGGTCTGGACAAGTTCATGTCATTGCTCCAACTGTTGTATTTTCTTACTTTTTAATACGACTTTGTTTAAATAACGTCTTATAGCTTCAAGGGGGGATGAATAAGCGGACGATCTGGTTGCATCTGGTCATTGTCGCCCTGGACATGAACCCCACTAGAGACACGAAACAGACAGAGACAAAGCTACATAGATATAGAAAGATATCTCTTTTTAAGCATTTCTTGAAGAACCCCATGTTGCAGTGCTGTAAAAATCACTAAAGTAAATTCATTGTACTATTTGTGAGTACGCAATGGAAATGACTGCGATCAAGAACAGTGAAAAAATTAATGAAAATGGATCAACAATATCAAATCATGTCTTTTCTCACGTATATTTATAACGTCCTGATTTTTCTTGTGCTGTATTTAGGTCTTAAGTGTCTCAAGTTTTGCCTCGTTGTATAATTATTTGTCAAAAGCAGAATTACTGATTGCAGTCTATTTTTATGCTTACGTTTTACCAATGGTTCTTTAGTTTCT
The DNA here is from genome assembly GCA_018251375.1 of Calpodes ethlius. Classification (NCBI taxonomy): domain Eukaryota; kingdom Metazoa; phylum Arthropoda; class Insecta; order Lepidoptera; family Hesperiidae; genus Calpodes; species Calpodes ethlius. Next base: position 2,200 of record DWPA01002162.1, read on the forward strand.
CACTACCTGATAGCGTAAATATTTGAAAATGTCACAGACAAATAGTTATTCGGAAAATATCATTAAGAAAGCCGTATTTGATTATTAAACAAAAAGTAAAAGTAATTTCTATTTCAGAATACATGCTGCCTGCCTGTTTGCCGTTCAAGAACTTTCTGGTACAAAAAAACGGAAAACAAACGAAAGAGAAGGTGTATCATGTAGATTTCGCAAGCGGTTAGCAGTATTTTATTGTAATTTAACTGGCGATAGCACTTTTACAAGGATTCCTTCGGGAGATAGTAACGAATTTTTTGTCTGCGTTTCTTTTTTAAAGAAGTATGTAGTTATTATGCTGATCAAGATGTTAACGTTATTATTATAATATGCGTAACTAACCAATTATAAACAGGAAAACTGTTTCATTAGAGGTCATATGAGCTAAAAAATTAAACTACTTACCTAACGTTGGTTTTAATGGTTCTTTACTTTTGTTAATTTAGGCTTAAACGTTCCAAAAAAAGGGAGACACTTCGATACATTCATTCATCAACAAATTACTGATATAACTACTTGGTCCAAATAAACAATACAAACAGTACAGAACAGATACAGAAGTCATTTATTACTTCTGAATTAAGCATCACTTTACAGATGTACCTCGGGACTTCATAGACGAAGAGAAAGAAGTAATACGGGTCAGTCTTCTACCGCGAGAATTGTGCTACCTGTACGATAATCCTATGGTAAGCACGTGCTGAAAATACCAGATATTTAATGCAAATTTGCGGCATCATGCAGGGAATTGGTTTTGCATTTGGTCTTAGAGGATATCTATGAGGCTACTACCCTGAAGCCGAGCTGAAGAAGACTGTGACTCTGCAGGATTCAATAGGATTTAAGATCAGTGAGAGTGGCATATTTTAGGGAACTTATGTTCGACTGAGAACTTATAAATATTGATGGATGGTTCAAAAATAAAGAAAAATTGTTATTATGTTAATTTAAAGACTCGAAAAGGAGAAGAGTCAGTAACAAGAAGAGAGTAAGAATTTGAGTATGCGTTCTATGGGTTCAAAATTATACATAATATTGTGCGCGTTATATTAAATCCTCTTATCAATTAGTAGTTACAAATGTATACTAGTGTTGTTTATGTTGGTGTCCCATAAATAAATAAGTTTACCTTTTAATAATAAGGTATATGTTTCCCCAAGTAACGATGGATATTATTTCTTTTACTAATTAGATTGTAATTGGCTTCATTCAACCTGACTCTTCCCGTGCAGATTTTTAGAGGAATTAACGGCCGTCCACGTAACGAAATGGCTGTCTGAAGGCTTTCAACACGGCTTAACAATTGCTTTTTCGATAATTCGACTAAAGTTAACCTTGTATGTGTAGAACGTCACAAGCTTGCCGAAAGATCGCATCGCGTGTACCACTGGGTGTGGTTACCATTCCGGAGCTCCGTGCATGGTCCACGAACACACTGGGCACTGGTCTATCGTGTCACTGGCTCAAGGTAACCTAGCAACTGTAGAGCGAGACAACAATGTTAATCCTAATATTTTCTTTCATTCGAACGTAAAAGAGAATGTAATAAGCGGGAATTGTAACAAAGTAGCACTGCGTTTTATGTTTTATCTTATTTTTTGCTATGACTTGTAAATGTATTTTTTTCTAACTTGACTCCACAGTAAAGGATCTTAAAATTGATTCCCTGTCTTGTGTCTTCTTAATATACAGAGTGTCTCGTAATTTATGGTTGATCCTGGAATGTCAAATAGTACAGCTAACGGGCTCTTCAAAACCATCCCAAAACATTTTTTCTATCGGTGTCCAAAATATGAAGTTTCCTAAAAAAAGTTTTATTGAACTTAATGTACTTTAAGGTATACCACGACTGCAAATTTGTTGCGTTTTTGGTGTTATTTTATTCTTCACAGATATTCTTAATAAAAATGCAATCAATTGTATATACTATATTACATCAATTGTTATAACATGAGATTTGATAGCATTGTTATTTAGACTATATTTATGGGGCTTTGGTGAAAAAATAATGAAAGCCTGAGTGGCCAATTACTTAGAACATTTGCTCAGTTAATGAGTTTACAAAATGGTATAATATATATGGCATATTATAGTAATTACAATTATAGTAAAAAATGCGTAAATAAGTCCGTATAACTCTAATACATTACATTCCAAACACCCGGTAAGTAATGTCCATTACTCCGGATTTTCTACTTTCATGTCAAGCCAAGAAGTAAAGATATTGTATTTATTGGTTGCATCCTACTTCTGATAATAATCATGATATCATTCCCGGTGCTAATACACCCATTTACCGAACGAACCGTTGGCCTATGAGTTACCCTTCGCGATTTATAGTTTGACGTAACAAATTATATAATATTATACGATATTATGTAATGGCGTGTGGATGTGGGCTATATTTATAGCGGCTGATCTAGTTAGAATGTTTTATCGAAATATCTTTATTCAGTCTAGTATCAAGCGCGTCATTAGCGCATTCATTTTTGTATTCATCGTGATTGGATCAGTGTCATATGTAAGACCCATGTGTTGCCAAACTCAGTGGGATCTCTTTTCTGTGTGACACTGAAATTAAATTACAATTAGCACCAATCAACAGATTCTCTTCAATATTTATAATACAGCAGTGTTTGTTGTATTAACAGCTGGACCTCCACAAGGTCTTGATGTCATTGTATCCTCCATTAGATTGGTCCACCAGGAACAGCAAAGATTGGCTTAAATTGAAGATGGTTCCAGCCTTTCCTAATAGTAATATCCCCCTGAATTTAAGTTTCACTCAGTAGTTCAATACCTTCTATATTGTAATCGTGTCTAGGTGGATCTCCATGTCCAGACCCCCTCCGTACTCGACGTCCACCGCCGCCCCCTCGTCACATCCTGCTGCATCCATACGTACCATGGATTACTGCCGCCATCACTGGCAAGGCCGTTGGCGCTTTCGCGAAGGACGATCCTTTTGGTAAAAATAAAAATTGTTTAAACTACAGTCTATTGCAAGAGATACGTGAGCTTATAAAGAGGTTGAACTTGATAAGGAGTTGTACAAAAACTTCTTGCTTATTGGTCTTCTTTAGACCTATACGTCACAATCTCATCAACGTTTTTTCAGAACCGAATCGTTAAGTAGTCAGAGTATTATTGTCCAAGAGCATCCATAAGGGAGGAGTGTTTCAGGGATCAATATTTTATCCGCCACTATTCTTTGTTCATGGCAATGATGTCTCTGGTTTTGCTTATTACTTGACTGAAACAATGTTATTTAACGATAATAAAGAATGATATATTGAATTTGTACATTTTTTAGGTTATATTATGCCTCGCGCTTCTCTCTACGACACGGTTGGCCACGGATGGGTGGGCCACTGGTGGATGGGAGGGCTTCGCTGCTACGACAGGGGCGAGTCTGCTGAGGACATTTTCCGTTTCTACCACGAGATATTTTCAATCAAGCCCACTACTTACACCTTTATGTCGTATTATGTTGAGGTAGGTTTTTTTGCCTTCAACTCATTTTTGACGCAGCACTGCAGTCCTTTTAAGTGGGGAAACCTAGCAATTTTAATGTGGTTTAGCATACCGATTGGTTGCTGGATTTAGATTGAAATTTCTTATCCTGCCTGAAGATCTTTCACAATGATTGGTTACTCAAATTATTATCTCAGGACAATAATAAGGAGTACTTTATAATAGTATGGTGTCTTTTGAAATACGAAACCCTTTTGTTATAATAACGATTAAAATAAACGGCTTCACGTGCTTTTCAAAACATGTTAACATTACAGAAATTTTGTTACTCGTCAACCATAAAGCAACAACAACATAACAGCGTCTGAAGTTGCTTAACTTAATCGGTAGGTTATGTTTAACACGAAGGGGTTCCTTACAGAGAGTATTTGCCTTTAATTTAATACCTCAGTTTTGAGCATATACCACTGAGGGAGTAGAATTGAGGGTTACAACGCTCAATCTGTAACTATACAAGTTAAAAAATCATGCGCATGTAACATAATCAGCCCAGATTGGAGTTTTCCCATTTTGGAAGGTTATTAAAAGGTAACAGGATTAGCAGCCGAATGCTCTCATAGACAGAGCGCCTTAAGGCTACAAGCGCTTTAATTTATTTATTGTTCTAGATCAACGCAGCACACGACACCATGATAATTTGCATTAAAGTCGGGATGCCGTATCAGCTGGGGCAACCCAAGGTGTGGCAACTGGATACTCCTGAAAGCAAGGTAACCTGTATATATGTTAGAGGAGTCAGAGTGAAATTATATAAGTAGAAAAGCTAGTGGAAGCAGACGATTCTAGTAATATGTACATGAGCGTAGTTAGCTTCTTATCCAGGTGATAACCAGTCAGTTTTTTTTCCCTAGAGGCGAGATCAAACACATAATATATAAGAATTGTTGGGGATAACAATAGGTACATACTGGAAGACATATTAGGTAAATATATCAGCTGATGGATAAACCAATATCTACGACGTTTTTTGTGGGGATCTAGGTTTTTTCTTTGTATTTCTTCCTGGGTCACAGTGCTTGTACTAAAGTTCTAGTAGATATTCGTTTTTTGGTATTTGTTGTGTTATTGGATCCTTTCTTTTAAGGTGAAACAAATTACATACAGCAAGCAAGATTTCATTAAAATTGGTGGAGCAGTTTCTTAGTTTACCCCCAATCTGAATCAAAATCATGACATGGAACTATTATAGTATTAAATATATAGACAACCTTACCTAACCTAATATGTAGTTCTTTATAATCAGTGTTACAATTGGTACCTACTACATTCCATATAAGACGTCTGAAGGCAATCTCAGTACTAGGCACCAGTCAGTTACAGATAAAGATGAACTGTGAAATCTCGACAATTTATATGATACTGGGCTACTCTGTGGACGTACTAAAGCGGTAATTGATGAGTGATGTGAGGTGTGCAATTGATATGTGTCTCAGCACTATGATAGACCTTCTTGACGCTATTTTATTTTTAAATATTTAACGCTTATCTAAAATCTCTTTGTTTTTCAGCTACGAGTTCCTCTGGTGAGGTTTGAACATATGTACAGGATCCAAGTGGAGGCCTGGGCCTACAATGCTACCGAGTCTACTTCATCGACAGAATCTTCGGAATCCCTTGAAGAAGACTAGAGACGAGTTTAAGATGGGTTTTAACAGCAAATTATATTCAATAATGGTTTACATACGTATCTGATGGGTTTAGCTATTGTTTAATATCATAGACGACAACGGAGCGAATGAGTCACCTGATGGCCACCATTACTTATGTATGTCTTTAAGACAATGACTCCCCCGAAAGTAACAGACCAAAAACTTAACAGGAACCCCTAGCAATAAGGGCTCTTCAAAACTGTGACCGAAAACACTTTATGATTGATATGAAAAGGACGTTGATAACAAATCTGACGAGCAGTGGCGTAGCTGCCGTCGTATCCGCCTGATAATGATGCGGGATCCATGGATTAGAGAGACCTCCATAGCCGTACCTAAATGGTCCGGTGTAGGCATATCAGTTTTTTCGCCCAGGACAGTAAATAATAAATAAGTAGTAAATAAGAATTTTTAAAGGCAAAAGATGGTTCTTGAAGGCAAACAAATCGGGAAGTGGAAGAGAGCAGCTGACCTACTCGGTACATGTATGGATGTTAGGGAATGTAAATAAAAAATCATAAAATGTCTCAACAACTTACCAACTCCATCAGATTAAGGGCCTCTCAACTAACTTTGATACAGAATCCGCATAAGGCAAGCTACGTCATTGCTGACTGATAAATAATTGAATCACAATGCATTAATTCCCTTAGGATTAAACAAGGTACAGAGCTGAAATCTTCCAACAAAATTACCCGTCTCCATAGCCTGATCCTATATTCAGCAGGATATATCGGATATAGCGTGGATCTTCAGTGTGCTATTGATAATGTTATACCTAAGCAACGCTGGTCACTACTGCCCATTAGCTACTACAAAGGGATCACTAACGTGTGTTCGGTCTCTTGCGTTGGTATGCAGGTGCTATTTGCAAACATCAGGCGATGATCTTTTGAATCCAACAAGTAAGTATTATAATCAAAAATACATTTATCACCTTCAAGATAAGGTTCAAAATCACGGAACACATGTAATAATACACTCAGCGATTATTAATTGGTCTTGGATGGGGCGGGTGCATTAAATCGTTTTACTAACAAGGTTTAAATTTATCATATTAAATTGAACCTTATGGAGTGTGCGAAACGAATGGTTTTGTATTGATATCAAATTAAGTTGTAATATTAGTTCGGTAGGCGGAGTAGATCGAACAGATGTAATAATTGCACGCTTTGAAGAAAGTACAGGCGAGTTCGATTTGTTTTGTTAAAAGCTTTTATTTAACTTACAATGTTTGTTATTGTGTAAATATATCTGTTTGGGGGAAATCTTGCAAGATGAATTAGAACGGGTTCTCAGAGTACTCCGTTCTTTTGTTCTGAAAAGATAAGAATGTCTAAATGATTCTCAAAATCCTCCGTAAAATTGTTAATACAATTAAATACCTATTTTTAATTCTCATCCTCCTCCACAAGTTGTCACGTTCATTCTCAATATCCTCCGACTAGGTACTTCCTTATGTTACGAAATTTAAATTATTAACATTGATTTACTGTTCATTGCCAAGGATTTTTAGAATACGATTGACTTGATAATTACACTCAGTTGGCTCCAGAGGAGGTAACTCCTCAATGCTAAACAGCACAATACTATTTTGATTGGTTTATCATGAGAATTCTACTGGAATTATATTTACTATATCGCTATATTGTTTTGCATCGATACTCAGAACAACGTCTATGATGAATACAATAGTTTTATACGCTCCAATGGTGTAATCTCACGAAAACAGATTTCCTCACCACGTTTCTCTTTATTAAAGTAAGTTAAACTACTTAATAATATACTCATAACAATAATAAATCTCATGAAGCACATTGATTATCGATAACGTATTAAAAATTCAATCTATACGTATTTACCGGGTTATACAATGCGACAGAGAAATAAAAATTATAAATATTTTTGCATAAAGAATATTACTTGTCATTTACTTACAAATGACATGAAAATAAGATATAAATTTAATTGAGAATATTAAATTTAATTTTCTGTTATCAGACGGTGTATTACAAAAATAAAAAGCATAAAAAATATTAATAAAAATAATGCTTGCACAAAAAAAATGTTTCCGCCCGGGATCGAACCGGGGGCCTTCTGCGTGTTAGGCAGATGTGATAACCGCTACACCACGGAAACGATATATAACTTTCTCAATGTACGTAATACAATGCAGTTAGTATTGTTGTGTGGAAACAGTAAACCAGTTTGTACACTTAGCTACTATACGCTCCAATTTATGGCTTATGATAGTAATAATATGATTTTTAAATTATATAATCTGCTAAACGAACTGCGCATACGCAATTCGGAGACTTAAGATAGCATGATTCAATAGAAAAATGCCAATTGAATTTATTTTATTTATTTATTTGAACACTAACATAATGTGCACCGATTACAACTTAAGCAGAAGACAGCATTAGAAGCAGACAAGTGTCATTATAAATTAGAGTTGTCGACTGCACAGAGCGAGTGAAAACTAATAGAAAATAATAAAGAACAATACCATTACATATTGACATAGCCATTCTGGATTAAATGTAACTAATCAAAATAGTGATTCTCAAAATAGTATTAATAAGTAAGATGGAGTACTTTACTTGGCAATGGTCTTGGGTGAAGCAAGGTCTCGGGATCGATTCCCGGAGCAGTTATTTATGTGACACTTACATGTTTGTGCTTACATGATGTCCGCGACACAAGAATTCTAGTACGTGTGAATACTAAGTTATTTGTTATTTTTATTTAATTTTATTATAAGAAATTCAGTGTTATTTAAAGCATCGTAATACTGTTAACTTCAGCAACGAGTAATGTAAAATTGCTAAGAACATCTGAAAGAAAACCTACTGACTTATATCCAAATTTATTTGTTATATATTCGAAATTATTAGAATGGATTAGTTAGTACTAACGTGTCTAAATTGGTAACATAAGGAGGATAACGAATTTGTATGTACGTGGGAGATAGTCTCCAAAACCAGGACACCTACTTAAAAATTCAGTGGAATCACTCTATTTATTCCACACAATAATTCGATGAAAAAGATGTTCTGTGTTCAATAGCGCTGTGATTTCAATAGTGCCGTCAATTTTTATAGTTAAGTTTTAAAAAGATATATTGTATTGTAAACTTCTTTATGTCCAAAAGTATTGTATTAACATTAAAAAACAACAACTTTATCTTTAACTGTGTACCTTTATCATTAACATACAGAAACAATATTTATTTTCATCATTACACAATTTATAAGGTTCAAAGTGCGAGAATGGGTCTTCCCCAGACTTCGATTTACACTTTAAGATTATTTTTACATACACGGTACTGTTTATTCATATTCATATTATAAATGCGATAGTGTTTTGTTTGTTCTTCTTTCACGGCTCAAGATCGTCGCTATAGTATGACTTTTGGTTTGGAGATAGTTGGGAAGACTACGAGTACTATAGGCTACTTTTTACTGCGAATAAAATAAATTTCTGTGGTAAGATAACGATGTATATTTTAGGCAAATTCAAGTTAGTGTGTATCAACAAAGCGTTGCTAAGCAACCAGTGATAGAAAGGAAGTGACAACCTTTTTATTGCTGTTCTTTTTTCACACGTGTGCAAAGCCGCAGGCAACATCTAGTATTTTTAATAAATAACCTTCATTATTATGTACATTACTTGATTGATTACTTTATTCTGAACATGGCTGCCTTAAGCGCAGTTACTAGATATCTTTCCATACTAATTGAATGACCTCATCCACGATTTATTATCTTTAGATTTTATTTAAAATTGCTAATTTAGTCTATTATTAGAACCAACTTCTACAATAGACGTAGTGCATCTGTGGACATCGATTTAAATTGTATGCCTTTTAAATTTCGAAAGTTATTAATATTACAATTAAAATATGCGTTTCACGCCGAACCGAAGCATCATCAGTATAAGTTCACTCTACGATGGTCAGACGCAGAGTCGACTATAGTCCAATAATTTAGTATCTCTCTAGTGCAATAACAACTACCTTATACCTACTCTAACTTGTACTAGGAAATAGTTTTTCCGAAGCGAAGCGACTGTAGTTAGTATATACTAAATCAAACTTTTATCAATTTTCATCTCAACTGTACTCATGACAGAAGGAAATACCGGTATCCGTAGATGGCGAATCAGATATTTCCAATTGCATCTTACAATGCACCACGTATTCGACAAGTAACAGTATTAGAGCGTGTGCAAATTTGAACCTTAACATAAAAGTTATAAAGTTAGGAATACATAACTTATCTTTTCTGTGGGACTAACTCGGGTGTCTCGGTTTAAGCACGAATCATCTTGAGTAATGTTTCTTTTAATGTTCCAGTAAATGTACTAAATTTGAAATTTAAATCCATAGTTACTTGCTTTCAATATCTAGTAGATGCTTTAGTATCAAGGAGAGGGAACGGGGAAAGAAACTCCCAAGCAGACCTTAAAACAATAAATATAGAAGCAAATGAAAGTATCACGGACAGGGATTGGCCTTTTTGATTGTGCAATAGTCGATGAAAGTAATGTTGTGCAAAAAAATATTACAATTTTGGTAGCGTTAATGTCTTGTTATAAAATGTTAAAGACATTTAAATAAACAGCTTTTTCAACTAAATGTTTATCGTTAATTCATTCATGTATTGGAAGCTAGGTATATTTTTTTTGTAGCAGGCTAGTGGTCCGAAAGTTCGTTTCCCGAACGTGTGGACGTGAATCCCGCACTCACCTCTAATTTTGAAGAAGTTATGTGCGTATTACAAGTTAATTATCACTTGCTACGGTGAAGGAAAATATCGTGAGGAAACGCGCGAGAGTTCACCATAATGTTCTCGAGGGTGTGTGAAGTATGCCAATCCACACTTGGACAGCGTGGTGGATGACCTATGACCTATGTCTCTCACATTGTGTGAGGAGACCCGAGCCCAGCAATGGGACAGTTAAGAATATGTCATAATTTTTATTATTATATAATTATTTATTATATATGACATGTATCTAGGTCATTAACTCATTATAAAACGTGTTTAAACGGATTCTTTTAATAGAATTTATATTTTTACAAAAAATCGTACGATGTCATAAATATCCTTATTATAATAATCATTTATCGATCGGCGCCAATCAAGGCGATTAATCGTCATCAACGAATTCTTTTATAATCGTTTAATTGATGAATTAATCACGTGGTCGCTATTATGCGTAGGAGAACAAGTGTTCACCTTCCTGTACCATATATATTAAAAAAAAAACTACTTTAGCAAGTTGAATATAATTGAATGCAATGTTTTCTTTTTTTATATGGGCATTGTATAACCTGGTATTGTTCTTAAAGCGTTATAAAGTCTATAATAATGCATAATGTAACATGGCAGTTAGTTCTTTTTTGTATGATCCTATCTGATGGAAGAATGGATGTGGCGCCGTATTCTTGGGTGGTAAAGGGTATTTACTGAGTCATATCTTATTATGTACAAGATGTACGCGTGTGAAAATAGAACAGCAATAAAAAGGTTTTCGATTCCTTTCTATCATCGGTTGTGACGCTGACTTTGTTAGGAACAAATTAAATATTTTCATTCATTTAACTGAATCATACATAATGAATCTTTCCAGAAATGAGACGTTTAAAGGAGCCTATGGTACTTGTCTGTTTCTCAACTATCTCCAAACCAAAAATCATACCATAACGATGCTCCATTGCGCCGTAAATAAAGGACAAACAAACAAGCTCATTTTCGCATTTATGATATTAGTATGTATTATTTTGTCGTTTAAATATATCGCGTATACTATTTATAAAATTACTTATACTAAAGACCCGCCCTGCTTGAAATTCGCCCGTTATTCATAATGTCAAAGAATTACTTCACTTTCAGTGTTTAATGTGATGAAGATTTTCAACTCCTCACCTCAACTTACTTTAGAAATATCATTTTCGATATTACTAGGATAGTCTCAATAAATAGGTTAAAGGCTTTCTCAATTGGATTTTTTATTTTTAATTTTTACATAATTATTTCCATTAACATAATTTCAACTTGATCCTTCGTAAACATTTTGAGTGCAAACATTAAGGTATCGGTTTGACTAAGAGATTGAACGGTGTTACCAATTCGTGCGGTCGATTTATTATGATTAGGTATATAAACTAGATGCTGTCCGCGGCTTCATTCACGTGTAAAAATAGAACAGTAATAAAAAGGGAGTCATTCCTTCCCATCATTGGTTGCCAGGCAACGCTTAGTTGTTAAAAACTTTTTTAATTTGACTGAAATATACATCGCAATGGAACTTCCCACAGAAATATTGAAAAGTATCCTATGTCACTCGTCATCTTCCCAACTATCTCCACAATAAAAAATCATAAAGTTGCCACGTTGTGTCGTGAAAGAAGGACAAAGAAACAAACGAACAAACACACATTCCCATTTATAATACTGGTATAGACTAAAGATTTGATGTCGGAATCGATCGCCGATTATGATTTGCAACGTTACCGACTCAGCACGGGATTGGCCCACTTATTTGAGCTTACCGAGCACAATTAATCAAATGTTGCAAGTGTGCATTAAATCAAAATATTGCAGAATACAAATCAATGGTGTGATCTCGTTAATATTTGAATAATAAGCAAACAACATCCGACTTAAATCTCGCACGTGGATTAGGTGCTTGTTCGATTAAAAGAGATGAGAGATTAACTATAAATAAAACTATAACTTACTTTGTTTCTGACGGCATTTGACGCGCGAGTTGAGTGAATATAAGCCTAGCTAGCATCCACTTTCATTTCTTCGAAATGTTTTCCATTGTCTTGTTATTTACATATTAATGGCAGTTTTGGTAAACAAGTAACCAGAAAAGAAACAAAAATAAAGATGCTTTCAAACTTCGAACAGAAACATGACGAGTTATATAATGGCTGATACAACAAGAATATGAAAGGTAATGAGGCAGATGCAAGAGAAAAAAACAGCAAAACTATTATCAAACTAGTGCAGCAATAGGTAGAAAACACAAACCTTTAGTCATTTTGTAATAAAAAATAACAGAAGTATCATAGGAGCTAATATAATGAAATGGCTTATAGTAGACATATAGGCACTGCCAGAATGACTAACAAGGGGGTACTTGTACGTAAGCACTCTTATTACTAACAATAAGATATAATTGCACGTAAAACAAGTATGTTATTGCAATTAACTAAATGTTAAATTGAAATTATGTTAACATTTAAAAAAAAATGTCGTATTAAATTTTTTCTGTGCTTTAGCAAGTGCTATTTGAATCGTTGATGACGTCACACGTCTTTTCATAGCTTATCGCTCATCTCCAGCAGTGGTCCCCAACGTGAAGACGTAAGATAATCCAGGGGTTTTAACGCCAGAAATACACCATCCGTTGTTATGTTTTAAAACAAAGAAATGTGTATAATCCGGCCACTCCCGCGCACAAAGCGGATCGAGTTCCTTTGACACTCGAGAGGGAATTAACGGCGGCACAAAAACTTACAAAAACAAACTCATGGCACACTTATAACCATAATCTTTGTTTGGTTTGGTTTTGTACTCGGGTACATACTTGCAACCCTAAATTTCTCTATACCGTCAAGTATTAACGGACGTAAGTTACCTTGATTTTCACTAGATATTGTTTCGCACGTGTGTGAGAAAAGAACAGCAATAAAACGGTTGTCGATTCTTTTCCATCACTGGTTGCTAGGCAACGCTTTATGGTTGGATACTTATTGAATATATACGTTGGACATATACTAAAATATACGTCTTAATGGATCTTTCCACAGAAATGTGATGTTTATTCGCAGTAAAAAGTATACTATAGTACTTGTCGTTCTCCTAACTATCTCCAAAAATCATAGTATCGTGACGGTCCGTTGAACCGTGAAAGAAGGACAAAGAAACATTCTTTAGCATATATAATATGAGTATGGACAGGTTAGTGTTAGGAAACAAACTTGTAGTGCTAACATCTACTGCCGTCCGTGAACATCTGTGAGAAACTTTGATAAGACTGTAGGGGGAGTCCCCCCTAGTTAGTAAGTTATTAGTATAAGTTTAGTTGTTAGTATTAAGTGTTGATAAGAATATTAGTTTATTATTCCTTAATATTTGTCTCACTCAAAATTGGTCACAAATGTGTTGTTAGCCTTGGCAATAGATAATCTCTTTTTTTTTTTTTAACGCTAACACACTCATACCCCCGCAGTAGGATTCCTTGTGTCGCATGTGGCATGGACAACACAAATAACACCTCACTAATACCCATGACCCGAGAACAAATATTTATCCGTCACATAAATATCTGTCTCGGCCGGGAATCGAACGCAGGACCCGTCGCTTCGCAGGCAGGGACATTATCAACTAGGCTACGAGGCCGTCAAAATGTAACCAATAGATTTTCAATTATTAATTACAAGTATTAGTAGTATTATTAGTAATTACAAGTATCACTAGTAGATATTATTAGTAATTACTAATAGACTAGTAGAAGTAGACTTGAAAGTACTGTGTGTTTAATTCAGGTTACTAGTTTGGGTACTTGTAATAATTGCGCCTTAGAATTTTTCTTCAGTTGGATGATTTATATAGAGGAAGAAAGAGAGTGCAGATAGTCGTTCTTTCTCTCTCTGCCTTCGTAAACATCATTTTCTTATTACGTGTAAATAAGAGACAATACATAGGTACGTGAAGAGATGCAAAACATTTCTCGCCCTAAATGTGATTTATTTATCACCTTCGTCCGATAAATTTAAGAATAACACGCCTCATTCTCAGTTTTCTTTGGGGGCCATAGAGCAATGATACTCATAGAAGTGTAATGGCGTAAAAGTAAAAATTTAATTAGCCCGTAGCCTAGTTGGTAGTGACCCTGCCTGCGAAGCGAGGGGTCCTGGGTTCGATTCCCAGCCGGGGCAGATATT